>JALJVW010000084.1:8150179-8161366 GCA_024865655.1 Emberiza elegans | reverse complement strand
CATCACACATATATGCTACACATGATGGTGGATACAAACAGTATCCCAACATAAACACGGAACTCAGCTCAGCCTTACATTACTCACATTCCTTTCTTATCAAGCTGGTCACTTACTTCTATATTGCTCTGAAGTAATTGAATGGGTTTTCAGATCACACCAACCTACTAAAACGATAACAACCCCACAGAAAGTTATTGCACAACTGAACAGGAGTTAGAGAACATCTGTGCTCCCTTGCAGGAACAGACCAAGTGAATGTGAATGTATGCTAACTTCCTCACCTCAAGAGGACCTCAATTGGCTACTCAAACATCTGAACCACTGCAATATGCCTAAGATAGATTTTACACAGGCTAGATCAGCCACCAATTCTACCATCCAAACATTCCTGACTGCTCAGATGTTTAAAGTTACCCAAGACCTGGCATGATCCATTGTAGCCACCTGCCCAAATTGCCAGGAACATGCCCATGCTTCTGTCAGAGCTGAGTCAATCCCCGAGAGGACTCGTCAATCAGAGACATCATCTGGCGTCAGGACATCACTCACTAAGCCCCTTTTGGCAGACTAAAATACCATCCACGCCTCAACTGACGCCTTTTCCAGTGCCCGGGAGGAGAGGAGGCTTGGTGGGTGCCTGCATCCAGCCAGGGTCAACTTGCTCCTTTCTTTCCTTTCCTTTCCCTTTCCAATTTCCTCTTAACTTTAAAGGAAAGGTTTCCTTTCCTTTCGCTTTCCTTTCATTCTTTCCTTTCCTTTCCCATAGCTGCAAAGTACAAGCCATTTTCCAAAAAAAAAATAGGCTTTGTACTTCCTTTGTGCTAAACAGAATCAGCCCATAGCTCAACACAGAAGTCAAAGAAATGAGCTCAGTCAAGTTGAAGACATCAAAAGAACTTGTGTTTGGAGGAAACTACTGAATTCATTGTTCTGACAGATAAAATAACAGATAAGGCAATTGGGATAATCTGTTTTAGTTTTCCAAAGAATACCTGACTTCAACCCTTCTGCCCTCAACAACAGAATATTCAGAACCAGTTCCACAAGGATACCTAAGTGTTTAAATCTTTACTCTAATTAAAGCTCATAGACTTTGCAGGCACTTCAAACAAAGAAAAACAACAACAACATTGTAATCACCTTAATTTTTAAAGATTTGTTTCAGGCATGTTCATACTTTTCAAATCACAAATATCTCCCTCTAAGTGATTCAGCTTTAAACAGGAGACAGAAAAACATTATTCCCTTTTGACTACTTCCTTTAGCCCTGAAATATCTATCGAATAACGCTTTAGGCACTGTTTAGGAACAAATTCAAAAGACCCCAAGGAATGAGATGTGCAGAGCTGATACTTAGCTGACCTTTCATCTACTTCAGAGCAAAGTTTCACTTGATGGGAAATTGTATCTGAAACATGAAGAGATTTTGATCAATGTATTTCTAAAAAGTAACAGTGAAACTGTATTTAACAGTTACAGATATGAAACTGTGAGACTACTCATGAAAAATTAAAACTTGACAATATATAAAAAATCTAAAGAAGGTGCATGGCAAATATTCAATCGTACCTGAATCAGTGATTTCACCACGGTTTGACACAGCCGAATGGCAGCCTAAAGTCATCATCTGAGCTTCTGTTAAAACCCTGCACAAATTTAAATATTAGTTTTATTATGGGTAGATTTGTAAAGAAAAATTATAAAAATCCATAAAAAAATCCTACAGATGATGTGAAAATAGAATTTGTCATTAATAAAACAGCTGCCTACAATTTTCAAAGCCCAAGGTATTGGTAATGGCTTTGGAACTCACTTCTTCCTTCCCAGTGAAAGAAGATCATGCTGATGACTTACTGACTGTTCTTTCATCAATGCAGCTTTATTTTCTCTATTTTTAAATTACTATTTTTTTGCATTGTTTCAAAAGGAAGGTGCTGGTCGTGTTAGAGCTCTGCCCTGGTACTAACAGCTGGCTACCATCGGTTCATTAAACTGTGCCACTTCAAAATGCCAGCAAAGTAGCAATGGATGGAGCCTCTGCAGCTGGGATGATGTCATTCTGCCATGGAGCAGCTGTAAACTTTGTACCACCAGTTGTGCCTCCAGCCTGTGCTGGTGGTTTGTACTGGGGCAGCCATGCCAAGGATTGTAATGTGGGAAAACCAGCAGCATAATGGAACCACAGATGTGTCATTCTTATCTGATTGTTGTTTGTTCTGCTCTGGTGCACTGGCTCAGAGCTCAAAATTAATCTCTCACTCTTGATGTGAGTTCATGATATTAGTTTGCTGTGTAGATATGCAGCATATATGGAAGAATGAGGAAAATTAACTGTTAACCTTATCCTGGTCTAGGTATCAATGGGATCCTTTGAAAACCCTTATATTTTGAGGGCATTTTTGTTAGGTGATACCTCCAAGTATGTTTCCAGTACAGAATTATTTTCTTCAGTTTTTCACAAACCCTGAAGCACTGAAAGACATCAAGTCTTTCTGATTCTTCTGAGTCTTCTCCAGAATTATGTCTTTCCTCCTTTGCAGAGTTTATGTGTTGTCCCAGCAGTTTTATTTCCTAGTGAGGTTTTTTTCTTACATGTCTGATATCCATAGGAGTATTTGAAATCATGAAACTCAGAGACTGAATTATTTGTATGAGTGGAGTATTCAGAAACTGCAAATGTCCCTTCTGAATTAACTTTGGTGAGGACAAATTTTACTGTTTCCTTTCTCCACCTGCTCTTTCTAAGTGCAGTAAGTCCACACTCACAGACTTGCTTGGAACATGTTCTGCTTAAATGTCACAGCCAATAACAAATCAAAATGAAAATGTTATAAAAATAGGCCAGAATAAAGCTGGCTTTGCATGCTGCCAGCCTACCTGAGGGAGATCTGGTTGTCCTTAACAATAACATTAATTTTAACTTATAATAATTTAACAAGCTTACATATTAAGAAGAGAGATATACAAGTATGCTAACATCAAAAGAGGTTAGAAAAAGCTCGAGGTTAGAAAAAGCTTGATGATAACTTTTTCTGTCAGAACACACTGTGACTTGAAATGCTTTGCAGATCGTGTTTTTCAGGTTCTTTCTCAGGAATTCTCTTTTAAAAGAAAAGTCAGGAGAAAATTTCTGACCTTTTGACTTTTTTCCAGAATCAAATACTTAAATTTTGTTATAAATGCATTATTTTGATGTGTATTCTCAGCAGCTGTGGTGTTAACCTTCGTCATAGGGTTGATCTATTGCATCTTCTGACCACAGAGTCTCATTGAAGGACAGTCTGAGAAACAAACTTGGTGCTTCTCCAGAGTGAAGAAGTGTTTCACAGAGGTGAAAGGTAAGTTAGAGGCCTCTGTGATGATTACCAAAACTCAGTGTGCAGGATCTTTCCTTTTATCAAAGTAGAGATCTGGCAGCAGGTGGCTTATCCAGCCATAAAACAGCAAGGTCAGCTGAGTGCCTTGACAGTCCTCCACATTGCCTGCACCTGGTCAAAGACACAGATCCATTACCTCTATTACCTCGCATTTTTGGTGGATCAGTGTAGCCATACCTTCATCTCTGATGATGGACTAAGGCCCCTTGATGTTCCCAGTGGAGCATTAAGGGGAACTCAAATAATGCCCCAGGAAGGTTAGGCTGGAAGCCTGCTAGTTAGATGATTCATCTGACCTAACATTGGGTGTCTGCCACTTGCCTGGTCTTTTATTATAGTCAGTGGTGACCTGATCAGTATAGTCCATGGAGATTAGTGCATGATTCATCCTAACAAATGCAGCTATCTCACTGAGAGTGAGATGAATCATGCTGTAAACTATAGTAGCTCTACTAATTCTTTGCTGGCTGCAAAGGCATCCCAGAGTGGCTTGCTTAGAAATAAAAGCCTAACTCTATAAATATACTAATTTAGCTAAACAAATTCCACTTCATACATCTTAAGGCTCTCAGAACTTCTGAAATAACTTTGACACCTGCACTTGAACACCTGAATTGGAAATGTCCATGTTTGAGTAACCATACTTGAGAATCCTGCTAAAACCATGGTGTCCCTACTAATGCTAAATTACATTGATAGGAGGACAGTAAATTGTATCTCTCCCTGATGCCCTGCACTGAGGTGTATTGTAATACTTTCCAAGGCCTGTGAGAGGTTTTTGTCTCAAGGAAACATCAAAGGTATTATGGAAATTATTTAAGTTATTCAGCTTGATAAGCAGCAGATAAGCAAGTCTAGGTGATTCATTTATTTCCCCCTCTGGTGTGTTCTAAGCACCTGTGAGTGAAAAACTTACTTGGTTAATATATTTTTCATGGAAGAGAACAAAGGAGTTCAGGCAACTTCATCTTGTCTCCTGCTGCACTGTTCTGTGGGGTTGATGCTATCTTTCTGACAAACTCAGAGGGACTTTTATAGATTTTATCCCAGAAGGCCAAAGATGAAAAACTTACACAGCTTTGAGCTGTGATTACAAAATATTAGCATGTGGAGTTTTCAGTTGGGGTCTAACTTTTGGGATCAAATAAAACAACATATAATACATATTCTTCTAAAAACAAATGAAGAATAATCTGTCCAGATGTATAATAATACTTCCCATATATTTCCTTTTTTAAACTGCAGTAAGGAGAGTCAATACAGTTTCCCACAGAGTTAATCATGCCTTGGGCATAATATTATCCAAGACCGTGGATGAAATAAATTTTTGCTAAAGCTAAACACTTATTTAAAGCATAATAGTTCCAGTAGAAGTTATCAGGGCAGTGTCAATAAAGGAATAACTAGAGTTTGAGAGCAAAATAAAATTCAAATAAATTAAAATTCTTTCTTGAATAAGAAAGACTCTGGAAAATCATGGCATCATAGAATGATTTGGGTTGGAAGGAACCTTCAAGATTATCTAGTTCCAAGCCTCTGCCATGGGCAGAGATACCTTCACTAGACTCAGAGCCCCATTCAATCTGGCCTTGACACCCTCAGGGCTTGAGAGTTTTTAATAGTGCCTGAAATCATTAACAGTGTCTCAGAGTAAGGAAAGCCATCTGCCTTGTTTATGTTCTGGATGTGGCCTCTAGATGTGACTGAAAGCAGAACACTGAAATTTTAAGAAGGTCCCTATGTCAGGGCTTGAAAGGGTACCCTGGAGACACTGGTTGTATTGTGTCATAGCTCTCCTTTCTGATGCGTCTAAAAGAAACATCTGCAATGCCCCCTGGCACTGCAGATTTAATGCCAACACAGTACAATTTATTCATGCACTGTAGCAGGTGTTTAGCAGACTACTCAGGACATTAGCAGAGAATAAGACCAGAGCTGTTTTCTAGGGGAATGAACAATGTGATGTGAGAGGCTGTTCCATTGTTCCCAGCAATGGTGTCAATTCCTTGGTACCCTCCACACATGCACATAGTGCTGCAGGAATATAATGAGGCATTCTGTGCTGGAAGAACACATTTGGGAGTCCCTGAAGAAACCTAAAAGTGTTTCTTTTGCCTTTGTAATGTCCTGTCCTCTCACAGTGACCTAGAAAAAGTCTTCTCGGACTCATGAGTCTCTACTGTCATTGTTGCCTTACCTTTCCTTATTTTCCTTTTTGGAAAGTAACCTATTATCTTGCACATAAAAATATTCCGGAAAGGTTTTATGAGAAATTAACCCCAATTATACTTTTCATTCTCTTTCAGGGAATAACCCAGAAGCTTGAAGGCCATTTCATTATATAGTTGTAAATGAGCCACTCTAGGCTGTAAAGAGGTCATGCATATATTATATTTATCTATTCTATCTATATGTCTATCTATCTATCTATCTATCTATCTATCTATCTATCTATCTATCTATCTATCTACCTACCTACCTATCTACCTATCTACCTAACTATACTTGAATTGCATTTGTTTATTAAGTATTCCTAATGTAATGAAAGGAAGTGTATAATTTTTTTTTATCCATAGTGTGGATTTTCTAGGAAAGGAGAATGCTACCAGAATACGGTACAGTACATATATGCCAAAATACATCTATCATAGAAATCAGTACTAGAAAAGAGTAATCCAAAAAGGAAGAAGTAATTCCATTTTTATAACTGGAAGAGACTAAGAATTTTTTGACCCCTTCCTTTCATTAATTTTCCTCTATGAAAATAAGGCTAGAGATTTTGTTTGCAGTATTTTAAAGTCTATATTTCACCTAGATGGAGCCATTTGTGGAGATATTAACTGCACATGGAGCCAGCCAAACCCTTTATTACTGTTTAGACCTTCCCTAATGGATGCATTTTCTGCTACAGATGCCTGGAAGACTCAATGAGATAACTACAATTAGGTGAACTGAACCTTGTTCACAGTTCTTTGCTGGTGAATATCCAATTTCTATGGCATAGGATGGGACATTTTTGTAACACATCAGAAATGAAGTTTGCTCCACTGAGAGGAGCAAAGAAATTGTTTTTCTGATTAGCATAAAGTCATCTTATTAGAGATGGAAAGATGGGTTCAGAACATTGGGCTAAATTTTTCAGAGCATGATTTTACATTTGGGCTTAATTTAATAAACCTATTTTGTGGGGGAAAATATTTTCTGAAACATAAATAAATCTGGATACTTCAGGAATGTTTAATATTAATCCATTTCTCAAGAAAATCATGGAAGGATTGGAGGGCAGGTTCAAAATGTGAGCAAAACTGCTCTCAGAAGCAATATACACCCAGCATAGAGGAATCTGAGAGGAATCTTCACATGATACTTGCTGTCCTAAAAGATAAGGGACTGTTGTGCAGCACTGGGATGTTTCATTTCACAAAAGCTTTTCCTCATTCCTTTGGACCCCATTCCTTTAGTCCCTGTTCCTTTAAGATTCACTATGATTGTGTTGAACCTGGACCTTGCAAGATATGTTTTCTCCCTTAACAAATAGCAAAGCAACTTTTTTTTTCTGCTCATCCAGAGGTTTTGAAGAACTTCTCACAATGGAGAATAGACATTTTAAATAAAGGATTGGTGATTTCTCTCAGTTCTGCCTAAGAATTGTTATTAAGGTGCATTGGCAGTGCTGTGAAGGAGGAGCATAGGCAGCTCCTGCCCAGCCTTTGTGTGACAGGTAACTGCAGCTGCTCTGTGATTTATAGACTTAGTAAGGATGATCTTAGCAGTCCCAAAATTAGGATGAGACAGATTGCTGCATCTGAAAATATAATGTATGATGTTGCATAAAGCTGTTACCAACAGAATCTTAAACTTGGTATAATTTCTAAGGACACGTGTAGCTGTTCAGTGAAGGCAAGTAAGTAATTATTATGCAAAAACATTTCTTTAGAGAATATTTGCTTCTGAACACAATATGGAGCACAGAACCTTTGGATGAGCTCCAAGTTGTCAGCAGTAGAGTTGAGTGAATGTTTCAGATCAAGCGGTGTGACTGATGAGTTTTTCTTTCTGCTTAAAAAGTGTCTTCAGACACATCAGTATATCTTGAGACTGATTTGTCTCCAACCAGCTTGTGGAAGGGGGAAAAAAACCCACAGAACAAAACAAAAAAAAAAAACTTAAGTCTATAGCTTGATCTAGAGAAATGTCTTTGAGAATACACAGAGAGACCACTCCCAAAGACTAGTGCAAAAGAAGAATTTTTTTACTTGAAGAAAACAAAAATTAGATGTTTCATCTAAACAGGAAGCTGCTCTGGGGAGAATTGGTGGTGTTTATAAAGGTGTATGGAAGAAAATACTCTGCTGGGTCTGTCTTTACTTGTTAGGAGATGTCAGGTTAAAATCTGTGTAGGAAGGTGATGTGAGCACTCCTGATGAAAAATTGCATTTCTAGATTTCTTTTGGAGGTATTTTTTCTCTGTCTGCAGTGATGGGGCAGTTACCACTCTAAAGGAGATCTCTCAGACTGGTGGAACAGCAAGGTTCTGTGGAGATCCACACTGAGGGACCTCTAAATATTTGGATCCTTTGATCTTTGGTCATTGGCACTTGGTTTAGTGTGACCATGGTGGTGCTGGGCTAATGGTTGAACTCAATGCCCTTAGTGGTATTTTCTAACCTAAAAAATTTTATGGTTCTATCCATAAAATACTAGATCAGGAAGACAAAATGAAAGAGTTTTGCAAAGGATACTCTGAGATGGTTGAGTTTGGGTACAACTCATCTGGGAATCCAGAGATGTTCAGATGAACACCTCAAGCTTCAGATCATATTTCCTGATATGATCTACTTAGATCTGGAAGGTTTCTCACCATTCTTCACTAGCTGTCATGAGGACAGAACTAGTTCCCATATAGACATAACCCCCCTGCACTCAGCACTTTCCTGTCACTGGATTGCTGGAAAAATGCCTAATAAATGACCTTGGTGATGGGTGGTAATGCAGTCAGTGGGATTTACCAGCAAGCCCCCTGAAGATTTGCTGTCTCTTTATGTTTTTCTGATCTACTTTTCCTTTTCTCCTCTCACTCCTTGTCAGTTCAGAGTGCAAACTGGCTGAAGGAGGGCTTAGCTCTGTGCATGCAAGATTCCTCCTGAAATGGATGTTCTGGCTTCCCACAAGGCCTCCAAGTGTCTGCACCCCAGCAGTAATACAGGCATAAAGTCAGCTGAGCTATCTCCATACTACTGTCCATGGATTTCTGCCAGAAGATTTGTGGCTCATTATTCAATGCCTCATGTACTGGCTCAAAAATAGAAGGAATGTTTTGGGTTATAGGAGTGATCTATAGTGGTTTGGGAAATCCCTTTTCCTTAAGAGCCCAAGGAAAAATAAACTCTGGAAACACAAAATGATTTTTTTTTAATGGTAAAAGCATTGCTGTCCCTATGCTGAAGGAAGAACTAATCTCTTACTAAGATGTTTTTTTCCCCTCATCAATTCATGTTTAGTTAACAGTGTTTAAACTGCATCATTATAATCCTTTCCTCTAATAAATGCTTCAGCCTTTCAACTACAGCAAGGTGGTTTATGTGTGTGTACACTGCAGAGCCAATCTGCAGTGCCTCGTGGCAGTGTTTGCAGAGGATGTAGTAGGAGTTTAGTGCCATCTCTGGGGAGTTGGACTGCTATTATTTACAGTCACATGAGTGTAAGTCCTTGCATATCATTTCTGAAATGTCACCCTGATACAGTACATATCAAAGTGCGAAATTCTGTGCATGTTTGTGCCACCAGATTTTGGCATGAATTTGGAATTTGAAGAGCAGAAACTGGTCCTACTAAATAATATGAACCTTGTGGAATCATGCCAGCTGCTTCCTGCTAATGTGACCTTTTCTTCCATGTTTCTCTTCCCCTGTCTGGCTGATGGATAGGATGATTTTAAGAGACTTTAGTACATGATAGGGCTGCCACATTTGGATCCACATCCAATTATTTCCAAAGGTCAGAGGCACTTGCACTGGGCATTCTTGTTTGCACTCCTCCTCTAAATTTCTAGGAATACTGGTGACAAAAATAAGGCAGAGCATAATTCTACTGAATAGATGAACCCTTGGCTAGATATCACTGTTATCTTTCTTATTATAACATATATTTTAAAATAAACCAATTTATTCCTTACCTGCCTGCTTGTATGTCTTTTTGTACCTTCATATTCTAGCATTGAGCTTCCCTGGAGATAGAACTGAATAAGAGAGATTGCTGGATGGATTCAGTCTGGCAGCTCCTGTGTTAATATTGGTATTAACTTCAGGAGTTGTCAAACAATAAAAAAATGAATGAAAAACCAAAACATGCTGGGGTTTTTATTTTTTGACGTGGCAGAAGAATGAAAAACAGAACTGAGACAGCTTAGGCCTCCTACTTTGTTCTATCTGTCCTGAGATAGGAAGAAACCCATTTAAACTTTTCAAGATCAATATCCATGAAAAACTTATGACTAAATAAATCAAAATGAGAAAATCATTGACTAAAGTCATATTCTGGCTATCTAGACCTTAAAATGTGCATTTCCATTTTGTCAGCCACTATTTTTTTGATCCCCATATGCTTCCAATTTAAAGATTCTGTAGCTTCTCTGAATTATTTTTACATTTATCTTTCTGTGGATCCAGATCTTTGCTTTTGGTTAGAAGGAACAAAATTCCTGAGGACTACAATCTTTTAGATTCTGTGCAAGCTGTAAAGTTCCCCTGAAACCACTTTCATTAATTTTGCAGAAGTTGCAGCCTTAAGGCTTTAAAAAGTGCTAAGCAATCAGCAGTCACTCATTTGGGAGCCTAATTATGGAGTTAGGAAACAAATATGTCATGGTCTATCACTTGCCTTGTATAAAATGTGTTCTGGGACTTAACCCCACACCTGCTCGTACAGATGTGTAAATACTTGAGACTGCTGGGTACCAACACAAAGCTCTCTTTCCAAGTATGCCACTGAGTGACATGGGAAAGTATCTGCACCTTCACCCCATCAAGAGGAGTCTCCTTGTGGCTGAAATTGGTATTTTATGATTTCAGATGTCATCTGATGTATTTCAAGTGTCTCTGAGTAGCAAAATAATGACCTCTATGATATGACTGGATATACATTCTCACATACATTGTGCAGGAAAACTGCAGACATTGTCCTTTCAGATGTGGAATAAACAGAATTAAGCTAAGATGTGCTATTTTCTGAACTGTTTCTTTTTTAGGAACATTTCTAACCTCTATGCCAAACCAACTCATCTCAATTTTAGCAATAAATCAATTTTTATACAGATGGGTCCTGTTAACCCAGAAAATGCTAATTATAAAGAATTTATTGTTTGATATGTAGATATAAAATATGTGCTTTGGTTTACTGGGATGTAATAGTTTGAAAGTATGTAAACCCAAAGGTGAATTAGCAACATCGAGAAGAGGAGAGGCCTTCTATCAGTGATGCACTCCCAAAGACTGGTAAAGACCACCAACTGAGGATGGGCTTACGGTAAAGTGTTTATATATGGATAGGCAGATGACGACCGGAACTGAAGAATATGGTATTAACACATGGTATATAAGGAGTAATTTTCACCAAGTAGCTGGTACGGAGGGTGGAAAGGGTCCAAAAGCCCTGCACTCGTACCCATCGAGTTATCAACTGCTTATACACTATTAATTTTAAAGAACCAAATTATCCCTTCTTTATATATTTTCTAAATTATTTAATTAAAATTGCTGCTATCTCAAATATTGTTTGGGGTGTTTTTATATGAGGAATAGTGGGCAAA
>JALJVW010000084.1:7981683-8142983 GCA_024865655.1 Emberiza elegans | reverse complement strand
CTCTGATGATGGACTAAGGCCCCTTGATGTTCCCAGTGGAGCATTAAGGGGAACTCAAATAATGCCCCAGGAAGGTTAGGCTGGAAGCCTGCTAGTTAGATGATTCATCTGACCTAACATTGGGTGTCTGCCACTTGCCTGGTCTTTTATTATAGTCAGTGGTGACCTGATCAGTATAGTCCATGGAGATTAGTGCATTATTCATCCTAACAAATGCAGCTATCTCACTGAGAGTGAGATGAATCATGCTGTAAACTATAGTAGCTCTATTAATTCTTTGCTGGCTGCAAAGGCATCCCAGAGTGGCTTGCTTAGAAATAAAAGCCTAACTCTGTAGTGAACCCCAAGGATACAGGAAAAGCTCCTTGGAGAATTGAATGCTGAGTCATTCCTGAGCAAGTGTTATCCTGTTCCTCTGACCCGACCGTGTTGAAACCCTGTCCTTTAATCAGTTAAGACAATACTATTGTAACCCTTGTCTATTGGTCAGTTAAGGAATATGCTTAAACCTGCGGCTATTGGCTGGTTTTGGATCCATGCCAAGGCTATAAAAATGCCCCGAGGCGATCTTCCTAGCAGCAGAGCTGAACTCATGAAAGAGCTGACAAATCACTAAGCTGAATATCACTAGCTTGCTGGGAAGTAGCTCGGTGGCTTGGCCCTTGCTTAACTCAGCTATTGGGTCTCTGCTAAAGACTTGATCTACTGAGCTAGCTGGGCATATTATATATAATAATCGGGCTTACCTAGAGAGGCTCGCTTTATTATATATAACTCTATAAATATACTAATTTAGCTAAACAAATTCCACTTCATACATCTTAAGGCTCTCAGAACTTCTGAAATAACTTTGACACCTGCACTTGAACACCTGAATTAGAAATGTCCATGTTTGAGTAACCATACTTGAGAATCCTGCTAAAACCATGGTGTCCCTACTAATGCTAAATTACATTGATAGGAGGACAGTAAATTGTATCTCTCCCTGATGCCCTGCACTGAGGTGTATTGTAATACTTTCCAAGGCCTGTGAGAGGTTTTTGTCTCAAGGAAACATCAAAGGTATTATGGAAATTATTTAAGTTATTCAGCTTGATAAGCAGCAGATAAGCAAGTCTAGGTGATTCATTTATTTCCCCCTCTGGTGTGTTCTAAGCACCTGTGAGTGAAAAACTTACTTGGTTAATGTATTTTTCATGGAAGAGAACAAAGGAGTTCAGGCAACTTCATCTTGTCTCCTGCTGCACTGTTCTGTGGGGTTGATGCTATCTTTCTGACAAACTCAGAGGGACTTTTATAGATTTTATCCCAGAAGGCCAAAGATGAAAAACTTACACAGCTTTGAGCTGTGATTACAAAATCCATAATATTAGCATGTGGAGTTTTCAGTTGGGGTCTAACTTTTGGGATCAAATAAAACAACATATAATACATATTCTTCTAAAAACAAATGAAGAATAATCTGTCCAGATGTATAATAATACTTCCCATATATTTCCTTTTTTAAACTGCAGTAAGGAGAGTCAATACAGTTTCCCACAGAGTTAATCATGCCTTGGGCATAATATTATCCAAGACCGTGGATGAAATAAATTTTTGCTAAAGCTAAACACTTATTTAAAGCATAATAGTTCCAGTAGAAGTTATCAGGGCAGTGTCAATAAAGGAATAACTAGAGTTTGAGAGCAAAATAAAATTCAAATAAATTAAAATTCTTTCTTGAATAAGAAAGACTCTGGAAAATCATGGCATCATAGAATGATTTGGGTTGGAAGGAACCTTCAAGATTATCTAGTTCCAAGCCTCTGCCGTGGGCAGAGATACCTTCACTAGACTCAGAGCCCCATTCAATCTGGCCTTGACACCCCCAGGGCTTGAGAGTTTTTAATAGTGCCTGAAATCATTAACAGTGTCTCAGAGTAAGGAAAGCCATCTGCCTTGTTTATGTTCTGGATGTGGCCTCTAGATGTTACTGAAAGCAGAACACTGAAATTTTAAGAAGGTCCCTATGTCAGGGCTTGAAAGGGTACCCTGGAGACACTGGTTGTATTGTGTCATAGCTCTCCTTTCTGATGCGTCTAAAAGAAACATCTGCAATGCCCCCTGGCACTGCAGATTTAATGCCAACACAGTACAATTTATTCATGCACTGTAGCAGGTGTTTAGCAGACTACTCAGGACATTAGCAGAGAATAAGACCAGAGCTGTTTTCTAGGGGAATGAACAATGTGATGTGAGTGGCTGTTCCATTGTTCCCAGCAATGGTGTCAATTCCTTGGTACCCTCCACACATGCACATAATGCTGCAGGAATATAATGAGGCATTCTGTGCTGGAAGAACACATTTGGGAGTCCCTGAAGAAACCTAAAAGTGTTTCTTTTGCCTTTGTAATGTCCTGTCCTCTCACAGTGACCTAGAAAAAGTCTTCTCGGACTCATGAGTCTCCACTATCATTGTTGCCTTACCTTTCCTTATTTTCCTTTTTGGAAAGTAACCTATTATCTTGCACATAAAAATATTCCGGAAAGGTTTTATGAGAAATTAACCCCAATTATACTTTTCATTCTCTTTCAGGGAATAACCCAGAAGCTTGAAGGGCATTTCATTATATAGTTGTAAATGAGCCACTCTAGGCTGTAAAGAGGTCATGCATATATTATATTTATCTATTCTATCTATCTGTCTATCTATCTATCTATCTATCTATCTATCTATCTATCTATCTATCTATCTATCTATCTACCTACCTACCTACCTACCTACCTACCTACCTACCTATCTACCCATCTACCTAACTATACTTGAATTGCATTTGTTTATTGAGTATTCCTAATGTAATGAAAGGAAGTGTATAATTTTTTTTTATCCATAGTGTGGATTTTCTAGGGAAAGGAGAATGCTACCAGAATACGGTACAGTACATATATGCCAAAATATATCTATCATAGAAATCAGTACTAGAAAAGAGTAATCCAAAAAGGAAGAAGTAATTCCATGTTTATAACTGGAAGAGACTGAGAATTTTTTGACCCCTTCCTTTCATTAATTATCCTCTATGAAAATAAGGCTAGAGATTTTGTTTGCAGTATTTTAAAGTCTATATTTCACCTAGATGGAGCCATTTGTGGAGATATTAACTGCACATGGAGACAGCCAAACCCTTTATTCCTGTTTAGACCTTCCCTAATGGATGCATTTTCTGCTACAGATGCCTGGAAGACTCAATGAGATAACTACAATTAGGTGAACTGAGCCTTGTTCACAGTTCTTTGCTGGTGAATATCCAATTTCTATGGCATAGGATGGGACATTTTTGTAACACATCAGAAATGAAGTTTGCTCCACTGAGAGGAGCAAAGAAATTGTTTTTCTGATTAGCATAAAGTCATCTTATTAGAGATGGAAAGATGGGTTCAGAACATTGGGCTAAATTTTTCAGAGCATGATTTTACATTTGGGCTTAATTTAATAAACCTTTTTTTGTGGGGGAAAATATTTTCTGAAACATAAATAAATCTGGATACTTCAGGAATGTTTAATATTAATCCATTTCTCAAGAAAATCATGGAAGGATTGGAGGGCAGGTTCAAAATGTGAGCAAAACTGCTCTCAGAAGCAATATACACCCAGCATAGAGGAATCTGAGAGGAATCTTCACATGATACTTGCTGTCCTAAAAGATAAGGGACTGTTGTGCAGCACTGGGATGTTTCATTTCACAAAAGCTTTTCCTCATTCCTTTGGACCCCATTCCTTTAGTCCCTGTTCCTTTAAGATTCACTATGATTGTGTTGAACCTGGACCTTGCAAGATATCTTTTCTCCCTTAACAAATAGCAAAGCAACTTTTTTTTTTTCTGCTCATCCAGAGGTTTTGAAGAACTTCTCACAATGGAGAATAGACATTTTAAATAAAGGATTGGTGATTTCTCTCAGTTCTACCTAAGAATTGTTATTAAGGTGCATTGGCAGTGCTGTGAAGAAGGAGCATAGGCAGCTCCTGCCCAGCCTTTGTGTGACAGGTAACTGCAGCTGCTCTGTGATTTATAGACTTAGTAAGGATGATCTTAGCAGTCCCAAAATTAGGATGAGACAGATTGCTGCATCTGAAAATATAATGTATGATGTTGCATAAAGCTGTTACCAACAGAATCTTAAACTTGGTGTAATTTCTAAGGACACGTGTAGCTGTTCAGTGAAGGCAAGTAAGTAATTATTATGCAAAAACATTTCTTTAGAGAATATTTGCTTCTGAACACAATATGGAGCACAGAACCTTTGGATGAGCTCCAAGTTGTCAGCAGTAGAGTTGAGTGAATGTTTCAGATCAAGCGGTGTGACTGATGAGTTTTTCTTTCTGCTTAAAAAGTGTCTTCAGACACATCAGTATATCTTGAGACTGATTTGTCTCCAACCAGCTTGTGGAAGGGGGAAAAAACCCCACAGAACCAGCTTGTGGAAGGGGGAAAAAACCCACAGAACAAAACAAAACAAAAAAAAACTTAAGTCTATAGCTTGATCTAGAGAAATGTCTTTGAGAATACACAGAGAGACCACTCCCAAAGACTAGTGCAAAAGAAGAATTTTTTTACTTGAAGAAAACAAAAATTAGATGTTTCATCTAAACAGGAAGCTGCTCTGGGGAGAATTGGTGGTGTTTATAAAGGTGTATGGAAGAAAATACTCTGCTGGGTCTGTCTTTACTTGTTAAGAGATGTCAGGTTAAAATCTGTGTAGGAAGGTGATGTGGGCACTCCTGATGAAAAATTGCATTTCTAGATTTCTTTTTGAGGTATTTTTTTCTCTGTCTGCAGTGATGGGGCAGTTACCACTCTGAAGGAGATCTCTGAGACTGGTGGAACAGCAAGGTTCTGTGGAGATCCACACCGTGGGACCTCTAAATATTTGGATCCTTTGATCTTTGGTCATTGGCACTTGGTTTAGTGTGACCATGGTGGTGCTGGGCTAATGGTTGAACTCAATGGCCTTAGTGGTATTTTCTAACCTAAAAAACTGTATGGTTCTATCCATAAAATACTAGATCAGGAAGACAAAATGAAAGAGTTTTTCAAAGGATACTCTGAGATGGTTGAGTTTGGGTACAACTCATCTGGGAATCCAGAGATGTTCAGATGAACACCTCAAGCTTCAGATCATATTTCCTGATATGATCTACTTAGATCTGGAAGGTTTCTCACAATTCTTCACTAGCTGTCATGAGGACAGAACTAGTTCCCATATAGACATAACCCCCCTGCACTCAGCACTTTCCTGTCACTGGATTGCTGGAAAAATGCCTAATAAATGACCTTGGTGATGGGTGGTAATGCAGTCAGTGGGATTTATCAGCAAGCCCCCTGAAGATTTGCTGTCTCTTTATGTTTTTCTGATCTACTTTTCTTTTTCTCCTCTCACTCCTTGTCAGTTCAGAGTGCAAACTGGCTGAAGGAGGGCTTAGCTCTGTGCATGCAAGATTCCTCCTGAAATGGATGTTCTGGCTTCCCACAATGCCTCCAAGTGTCTGCACCCCAGCAGTAATACAGGCATAAAGTCAGCTGAGCTATCTCCATACTACTGTCCATGGATTTCTGCCAGAACATTTGTGGCTCATTATTCAATGCCTCATGTACTGGCTCAGAAATAGAAGGAATGTTTTGGGTTATAGGAGTGATCTATAGTGGTTTGGGAAATCCCTTTTCCTTAAGAGCCCAAGGAAAAATGAACTCTGGAAACACAAATTTTTTTTTTTAATGGTAAAAGCATTGCTGTCCCTATGCTGAAGGAAGAACTAATCTCTTACTAAGATTTTTTTCCCCTCATCAATTCATGTTTAGTTAACAGTGTTAAAACTGCATCATTATAATCCTTTCCTCTAATAAATGCTTCAGCCTTTCACCTACAGCAAGGTGGTTTATGTGTGTGTACACTGCAGAGCCAATCTGCAGTGCCTCGTGGCAGTGTTTGCAGAGGATGTAGTAGGAGTTTAGTGCCATCTCTGGGGAGTTGGACTGCTATTATTTACAGTCACATGAGTGTAAGTCCTTGCATATCATTTCTGAAATGTCACCCTGATACAGTACATATCAAAGTGCGAAATTCTGTGCATGTTTGTGCCACCAGACTTTGGCATGAATTTGGAATTTGAAGAGCAGAAACTGGTCCTACTAAATAATATGAACCTTGTGGAATCATGCCAGCTGCTTCCTGCTAATGTGACCTTTTCTTCCATGTTTCTCTTCCCCTGTCTGGCTGATGGATAGGATGATTTTAAGAGACTTTAGTACATGATAGGGCTGCCATGTTTGGATCCACATCCAATTATTTCCAAAGGTCAGAGGCACTTGCACTGGGCATTCTTGTTTGCACTCCTTCTCTAAATTTCTAGGAATACTGGCGACAAAAATAAGGCAGAGCATAATTCTACTGAATAGATGAACCCTTGGCTAGATATCACTGCTATCTTTCTTATTATAACATATATTTTAAAATAAAGCAATTTATTCCTTACCTGCCTGCTTGTACGTCTTTTTGTACCTTCATATTCTAGCATTGAGCTTCCCTGGAGATAGAACTGAATAAGAGAGATTGCTGGATGGATTCAGTCTGGCAGCTCCTGTGTTAATATTGGTATTAACTTCAGGAGTTGTCAAACAATAAACAAATGAATGAAAAACCAAAACATGCTGGGGTTTTTATTTTTTGACGTGGCAGAAGAATGAAAAACAGAACTGAGACAGCTTAGGCCTCCTACTTTGTTCTATCTGTCCTGAGATAGAAAGAAACCCATTTAAACTTTTCGAGATCAATATCCATGAAAAACTTATGACTAAACGAATCAAAATGAGAAAATCATTGACTAAAGTCATATTCTGGCTATCTAGACCTTAAAATGTGCATTTCCATTTTGTCAGCCACTGTTTTTTTGATCCCCATATGCTTCAAATTTAAAGATTCTGTAGCTTCTCTGAATTATTTTTACATTTATCTTTCTGTGGATCCAGATCTTTGCTTTTGGTTAGAAGGAACAAAATTCCTGAGGACTACAATCTTTTAGATTCTGTGCAAGCTGTAAAGTTCCCCTGAAACCACTTTCATTAATTTTACAGAAGTTGCAGCCTTAAGGCTTTAAAAAGTGCTAAGCAATCTGCAGTCACTCATTTGGGAGCCTAATTATGGAGTTAGGAAACAAATAAAATGTGTTCTGGGACTTAACCCCACACCTGCTCATACAGATGTGTAAATACTTGAGACTGCTGGGTACCAACACAAAGCTCTCTTTCCAAGTATGCCACTGAGTGACATGGGAAAGTGTCTGCACCTTCACCCCATCAAGAGGAGTCTCCTTGTGGCTGAAATTGGTATTTTATGATTTCAGATGTCATCTGATGTATTTCAAGTGTCTCTGAGTAGCAAAATAATGACCTCTATGATATGACTTGAAATACATTCTCACATACATTGTGCAGGAAAACTGCAGACATTGTCCTTTCAGATGTGGAATAAACAGAATTAAGCTAAGATGTGCTATTTTCTGAACTGTTTCTTTTTTAGGAACATTTCTAACCTCTATGCCAAACCAACTCATCTCAATTTTAGCAATAAATCAGGTTTTTCTCCTCCCATGTTTTATTGACAATAGCAATAGACATTGGCTTCTGAAGGTAAAGCAGAATTACTTGGAATGGATTGGCATGGTTTGTCTTGTGATAAATAGGTATGATTCGTGCTGATAAAATTGAAAGAGTAATCAATATTGGTACTGTAATTAATATTTGGGAATAGATAAAGTGGTTAAAAGTTGTAATGTTAAAAGCAGAGAGGGAGAGGAGGGACTCCACCCCTCCCACTCCAGCAGATGTTCACAAGGACAGGGCCTACCATATAAGAATTACTATTTGAGAATAATAAAAATAGTTAAAAGTTGTAATACCAAAAGAAGAGAGGGAGAGGAGGGGCTCCACCCCCCCGGCAGATGTTCACAAGGACAGGAGGAAGAAACTGAAGATATAGATGCTAAAAATGAACAAAAACCTGGTTGGGTCCCAGAAAAATGCTAATTATAAGGGATTTATTGCTTCGATATGTAGATACAGCGATATGTGCTTTTGGCTTACGATGTATTAGTTTGGTGTGCATGTGTAACCCAAAGGTGAATTAAAGGACATCGAGGAAGAGGAGAGGCCTTCATCAGTGACGACCCCAAAGACTGGTGCGACCACCGAACTGAGTGATGGTGCATGTGCAGTAAAGGTGTTCATGAGGGCGGAGATAGGTAGATGACGAACTGGAACTGGAGAATATGGTATTAACACATGGCATATAAGGGGGTAATTTTCACTTGGCAAGTTCGTACGGAGGGTGGCACGGGTCCAAAAGCCCTGCACTCTGTACCCCGCGGTTATCCTTTGCTTATGTGCTATTGTTAGAACCAAATTATCCCTTCTTTATATATTTTCTAAATTATTCCATTAAAATTGCTGCTATCTCAAATATTGTTTGGGTTTTTTTTATGAGGGGATAATTGGACAAACATAACAATTTTGGTGCTGAAACCTGGAACCCTCTTAACTCCAGGGAGGGGGATAGCTTCTGGGAAGGAGCTCCCCAGAAAACTTTTAAGTGGTCCCAAAGCTAGACCACTCTCCCTTGGGAAAAGAGAGTCTTTATTACAATAACGCATAAGCAAATTAGTTATTGAAAGCGCGCAAAAGAAACTCCTATCGGTGCTGGCTTACAGGAAGGAGAGAGTACCCATATAAAACTGCTTTGTGCACAAAGACCCTCGTGAGAAAAGGAGGCTGTGAGTACCACGGGGTTTTGGGTCTGGGGGCGGCTGTATGCATGTGTGAGTGTGTGTGGAGTGTCTGAGATGGGGGCTGGGACAGTCCCGGACCCCCAACACGAGTGGGACCTCCCAGTACCGCGTTTTCGTGTCCTCCGAGAGGAGGCTGCCAGGAAAGGAGGGAAGTGAAAGAAAAGTGAATGAGTGGAGACCCCGGGAGGGTTTAACCCAGGAGGGAAGAGGGGGTCCCTGGTCCAGGCACCTGTGGGAAGGTCCTTGGGCAGGAGTTAGTAGGGAGACTGAGGAGAGTGATTGAATAGGTTCAATTTCCTTGGAGGGGTTGGTAACAGGCATTTTAGTATGTGATTAGATGGTGAGAGGACAGGGCTAATATATTGAGAAAGAGGCAGAGATAGGAGTGGAACAAATAGATTGCAGAGGGAAAAATAGGAGTGGAACAAGTAGATTGAAAAGGCAGGGTGACAGAGTAGTAAGTGAGAAAGTTGAACCATGAGGTGAGTGTGGAAAACTAAGATTTTCCTGGTACTGGGGATCTCTTAGTTTGTTGCCTGCCAGAAATGGGTCAGGGAAAAAGTAAGTCCCTTGACCCAGGGGCTGCAGATTGTGTGAAGAATCCGCAGGAATTTAGAGTATCTGGGAACCATGAGGGGGGTTCTCAGGAAGGGAGCATTCCTCAGGACAGCCCACTGGGGATGATGATACGGTTTTGGGATGAATGGGAATCCCAAAAGAGAAAAAGTAAACAGAAAATGATTAAGTATTGCATGTTTGAATGGACAAAGGAAATGATCCGGAAAGATAATTTATATTGGCCCAAGTTTGGATCATTTGAGGATTGGATTTGCCAGGCTCTAAATATATATGTGAATTCAAAAGACCCTGTTAATCAGGAGGAGAGTGAATATGCTGCTTTATGGAGTGCTGAGGGGAGAAGTCGGTTTGTTGTTCAGAGGCAGGAAGGTGGGGGTTACCTGTTGTATCCTTTATTAACCAAAGGGCAAGTGGTTAAAAGGAACAGGCAGGAAACGTGGGACCCGTTAAATCATCTCCCCTCCCCTTATGGACAACCCAACCGGCCAGCTCAGGCACAGGTCCCTGAGGGTCCCCCTGTAAATCCAAATGCACCTCCTATTCAAGAGGAACCAGTGGCACACAGAACCAGAGGCAGAGGGAGACAAGGGGAAGAAGTTGATGAAAATGAAGGTGAAGAAGGGGAGAATCGATTATATCCACTTAGAGAGGTTCCCATGGCAAATCCGGGAGAGGGGCCACCTATTGGTTATGCGAGTGTTCCCCTGAATACTGGGGATGTTAGGGAGTTCAAGAAGGAGATGGGCAAACTGATAGAGGACCCCGTCGGAGTGGCAGAAAAGTTAGATCAGTTTTTGGGACCAAACACATATACCTGGGTGGAAATGCAGTCTATCCTAGGAATTTTTTTTACAAGAGAAGAGAGAGAGATGATCAGACAGGCAGGAATGTGGATTTGGGACAGAGAACGTGAGGGACAAGGGCGGGGTGATCAGAAATAGCCTATGCAGGATCCAAACTGGAATAATCAAAATGCAGAGCATAGGCAGAATATGAGTGATCTCCGGTGGATGATTATTCAAGGAATCCGGGGGGCAATGCCTAGGGGACATTCCCAAAGAGCATTGCTATTTTCTTTCCTCAGGAATCAACTCTTCTTTTTCTTCCTCCCATCTGGGGAAAGCTCCAATGCAAATGCCTCCTGCAGCCAACTCTTGTCACTGTAGACTGACAAAGGAGATCTTGCAGTGCAGAGAGACTCCCTAGAGCTGCTGTGGAGAGCTGAAGAGGGAAGCTTTGTCCCTTAGTCTTGAAGTCTTGTTGGGGAGCTGCTTGTGCTCTGGGGGACAGACACCAATGATGTTTATCCAAGCATTGCAGGTTCATTGCTGAGTTTCCTGACACACCACAGAGACTTTGAGGTTGTCGTATTGGCAAACAAATTTCAGTCTGGGGACTTTTTGAAAGGCTACAATTATTGGGGGTTTTTTTGCTTTTCTGCAGAAATATTATCATCAACTATTACTTCCAGAAAATCTTTTCCGACTTTTTGGGCAAATCCTTTTGCTGCCCTCCCAGATCAGGCCAATTCCCAGGGCTCCTTCCCAAAGTGAGGTGCAGCCCATGGCCTCCACTCTCCAGCTGGAACAGAAGGAAGCACAGAGTTTGCTGTTGTGGGACAGGAGCTTTTCTTTCCTGCCTGCTTTCCCTTTGGGACAGGTTGGTGTGTGCTCATTTGATAAAGGCAGGTTTAAACTCTGAAGCAGTTGTGTTTCAAACTGCTCCCTCCTTGAGCTCTTCTGTGGGTATCCTTGGACAAAAGGCCTCTTGGTGGGAGCTCTCTGTGGCAGGATAAGGAAGGAAATTGATATTTCAGAGTTGTGATTGCTGAAAGCAGCTGGTTTCCGGAGGTGTCCAGAGCTTGGTGGTGGCTCCTTTTCTCACCTGGCTGCTGAAAGGAAGTTGCAAAGTGGGAATTTCATTTGTGTAGATGGCCATCAGGGCTGTTTGCCAAGAGATGGGCTGGCAGTGAGGCAGGTCTCATGCTAAACTGCCTGTGTGTTTGTTTTGATGGTGGGGAGGGTCAGAGATGCAGACACAGACACCAGCTGAAGGAACAGTGTCATTTACTGTAATGCAAAAGTGCAAAGAAGAGTCAGGAAAGGATAAGCTAAGCAATGCACCTCAGCATTATTACAAAAGGGGGCCTCTGGTGATTAAGGAAGATACATCACCAGGTACCCCAATGCTTTCCCCTTCATCCAGAGCTGCACATCAGCTGGGGGAAGCTGTCCCAGCCAAGCCCTGCAGAGCCACAGCCAAGGACCGGGAAATCCTGCGGTGCCTCCACCTTTGCCGGCCACGAGGCTTCCGAGTGCGCTGTGAGAGTAGCCCGGCTCTGATGGTGCTGGATGAGCAATGTGCCAGAGCTTCTGCTGGGGGGACAGCTGGTTTCCTTCTCCTCTTGGTTTTCTCCCCGAGCCTGCCCAGGGCTCAAGGAGGAACCAAGGCCAGGTGTGGCCTTGTCCATTTTCCTCATGCAGAAAGGTGAAGACGTGTTTCACCAGTGAATGGATGCAACAATTCTTTTGATAGTAATACTTGGTTAAGGAGCAGATACATAGAACATTGGGTTGGGAAAGGTCATCCAGAGGGCAGCTTTGGCTCAGGTCCTGTTGTTGAGGCCTCAGTCAGGGTTTATTGTTCAAACCTTAGTCCTTCAGTACTTTGTGGTGCAACTCACACCAGTGCAGAGCTGGAAACAAACAAGTCTGTCTTTGGCACATTTCAGACAGGGAACTAGATGAGCCCTGCAAGGCCGGGCTAGGGCCAAGAGCAGAAGCCAGCACCCTGCTTTTGCCCACAGGCAGCCCTCCAGAGCCAGAAGCCACTCCTGCCCAGGGGCTGAGGTGCCCGAAGCTGCCTCCCCGCTGTGCAGCTCTGCAGAGCCCGCGGAGCGCAGGGTCCTGGGCAGCCAGGGCAGCCCGGCTGCCTTGGAGCACAAGGAGAGCCCAGAGAGAAGCTGCTGCCCTTTGCTTTGGAACTGTTCCTCAGAGTCTTGTCAATAATCCACACTGTCTGATGTGTTTTCCTTTCTTCTCCCAAATTTAACACAGCTTTTTTGACAAATTGACTGATGTAGCTTCTGCTGGAGGCGGTGGTGCTTTTGTCTCCAGGTGAGGGCTGGTGATTTGAACCAAGGATGGAGTCCATTGTTAACACCCCAGTTTTGCCAAGTCAAGAAAACCATTCACAGTTGGGCTACCAACGCTGAGGAGTTTTCCTAGTTTTTGGAAAGCTACGACCTTAAGAAACCCAAGAGATTTTCCTCCAGGAGGATACCAGAGTAGCATGATGCCAGTTTTTTCCACCTCTTTTCTGGGTCTTTGGTGCTTTTAAGAGTTCCTCAGTGCCAGCAAGAATGAAATGACCTGTGATAATGTGATTTGAGAGCTCTGTGTTGTTCGTTGCCACAGGAGTGTTCATGACAAACTGGACACCCCACTCGTGGCTCTGTCGAGTGAAATTCATCCCAGTTCTGTGCAAACAGCAGCCCCAAGATGCTGAGAAGAGCAAGCACAGTGGGTGGGTGTGCACATGCACACTCCTGGGGTCTGACTGCTGTGTGGGCAGAAGGTTTTGCACTGCTGTACATCTTCACTCTCCCAAGCTGGAAGACTATTTCAAATACATATCTGAAAGGAAAAAAACCTGACAATATCCTGATTAAGTTGCAAACATGCATCGGCTCCTTTACCCTGCAGTGCAAGGGAATTTAAACATTCTGAGAAGAAAAATGTCTCCAGGCATGAGGCAGAAAAAAAAGAGTTAGTTTTCAGAAACTCCAGCTGTAAAAGAAAAGTGAAAAACACAAGCTCTTCAGAGTATGAAAGGTTCAAGAGGCTAGGAGAACCAATGCCTTGAGATTTAAAGAAGGGCTGTGTTGGCTTAATAGAAACTTACCCCAGCTTTTTTCCTACTTTGAAAGTGGGGAGCATTACCTACAAAAGGAGAGAAAGGAGAAGTCTGGCTGCTTTGAAGGCTGTTAAGTGCGCTTACCTACTGGGAAAAGAGGGAAAAGGGAGAGCCAGTTCATGAGAGTTGGCAGTGCATCCGAAATTGAACTGCTGGTGGCTCTGGGAGGCCAGCAGGATTTTCTTGATCTAGTTTAACAATAATTTTGCTTATTCAAAGGTTATATCCTTGGTGTGTTTTTGACAAATATGAGGCTGCAGAGACTGTTCCTTTGGTTTTATGGGGAAGGTTGTTGATGTAACAGCATAGAGAACAGATCTTTAGTAGGATGAAAAAGATGGAAAGCTGTAGAGAAAGCATGCCTGATCCAGATCCTGTTCATATACTCTGATTTAGTTCAGAATAATACTGGCATGAACAGCTTCACTCTCACTTTTTTCCACGACCTTCTGCCCACCAAGTGCTTGTGTTCTCTCTCTCCTTGCTGAGCACCCAAACAAAAGTGCAGTTCATACCTGCATTTGTGCACTCAATGCCCAAAGCCATCTCAGAGCAATGAGATGCCTTATAGGATGTTTTCCCTCTGAGGAACTCTTGGATAATGAGATTCCCTACTACCTTCCATGAATAAGGTATATGGTAAGAGTATAGCAGGTTGGTATCCAAGGTCCTCCAACATAAAAACTACTGGAAGGATTGAAGGAAGCTTTAATTTACTCTGTCATGCATCCTTCATCACTTCAAACTCTACAGTAGTGAAATATGATAAAAAATGAGTTCCTAAAAACTTAGCTCCAATAAACTTTATCCTTTGAACACAAGTCCTTTCAGATAAACATCATGTTCTGCAGCCCCCACTTGTGCTGTGGGGTTCCTCCTGTGGACATCTGAGGCACATGTGGAATCTGAAAAATGTGACAGTGGTTAGGACTTGAGCTGCCAGCACTATACAGGAATGAACTCACCCATCAGAGAGCTATCAAGATGCCTTCACCATTTCTTGAAGACTGTTGGTACCTTAGCAAAAATAGAAAATAATGAATTCTGTAAGGTCTACTTATAAATTTGTAACTACCGAAACAGAAACCAGGTCTTGCTCTCTCCTGACAAGCTGGATATGTGCAAGTTACCTGTGCTTTGAGTCTATATTTAGTCATGATTTAATTCACACATGGTGAGAAGGAATTTTTGGCATTTGCTCTGCGGGTTGGCAGAATGTCAAGTAACTCTAGAATTCATTGAGACTAGAAGAGGTTCTGGGCTGACCTGTCACAAGTAAATGATTTTGTTTTCCTTAATCAATCCACCAGAACTGGTACTTAGAGTATCCTTCATCTAATTTTCTTGCATGATGGAATCTGACAAATATAATAATGGCATTTTTCACTCATTTGCAATAGTGCTTTTTTTCAATGGTATTAAAATGCTCCTCAAATGCCAAACTTCTTTGTGAAAATATTCACGTATCAGTTTTAGTAATATAACTAAATATTTAGTTATATCTGTCTATCTCCCTGGGGTTTTGTGAAGCTTGTTTAATTGAGGTTTGAACTGTCATTATTTGTGAGACGAGATTATCTATCATTCATGAGCTTTCAACTGAATACCAGTTTGTTTGGAGGGGAGAATGCTGGCAAATCCTGAAAGTTTTGTGATTTCCAGCACACATAATTATTCCTCCAAATATTCACTCTGTATTGTTTGCTATTTATTACTAGCTGTTCATTATCCACAGTTTGTCATTTTTTTAATATTCCTGTCTAAAAAACACAGTCACCCAGTCAGGTACCAGAAGTAACAGTATGTGACTTCTGTGACCATTCATATATACAGGAACTTGCACAATCAAAGCAAACAGAGCATGAATAATGTGCAGACAAAATTTGTTTACGTGAGCTATTCCATGAGTATTTATGAACTAGAAACACATTTGTAGAAATTAGGATCAGAGTGCAAGGAGAAAAACAGAGCCAAAATTGCTGGAATTCAATTTCTACCCATAGTTTATGCTGGTGTTACAGACAGGTAAACTCTAAGTTCAGGTGACTCACACAGACTTGTGCAGCAAATTGGTGGGACCAGAAGGAAAATGGAAACCTGGGGTCAACCATGCATGGCAATGCTTTCCCTGCCTCTCATCAGGCTGCTGTGCTGTGACCCCTGCAGATCTGTAGCCATCTCCAACCTGACATTAGATTCACCTACATTCCACACCAGCAGTTTCCTCTGCATTTCCCATCCCAGCATGGGAGATGCTCCTTGTACACCAAAGGCAGGATGACTGGGAGGAATCCATGTTATGGACTGCAGGAACTTCAGATCTGTCTCAGGATCAAGAAAGACGTGTGGCTCAAACACTGTCTGTGTTTCCAGCTAGCAGAGGTCTAGGTTGTTGTGAAATACTCACTAATGTCTGTCATAATTTTCCAGAACACCCAAATGGATGGATGTGAAAGTGGAGCTTTCCTCATTGTCTTTGTTTTTAGCATGTTGTCAGGTTTAACCCCAGATGGCAACTAAGTGCTGGTAAGCAGCTTCCTTACTCACCTCCATCTGCAGTGGGACTGGATGGAAAATTGGAAAAAAAAAACCCTCATGGGTTGAGATAAGAACAGTTTAATAATTGAAATAAAGGGAGGAGAAGGAGAAGGAGAAGGAGAAGGAGAAGGAGAAGGAGAAAGAAAATAATAATAATAATAATAATAATAATAATAATAATAATAATAAGAAGAAGAAGAAGAAGAAGAAGAAGAAGAAGAAGAAGAAGAAGAAGAAGAAGAAGAAGAAGAAGAAGAAGAAGAAGAAGAAGAAGAAGAAGAGTGAGAACGAGAACAAGAACAAGAAAGAGAAAGAGAAAGTGAAATAAAACCTAAGGCAAAAAACTGATGCACAATAAAAATTGTTCATCACTCCCTGACCACTGCCCAGCCTGTCCACCAGCAGCAATTGTCCTCTCATGGCCAGTTTATATACTGGGCATGACATTCTGTGCTGTGGAATATTCCTTTGTCCTGTTCAGGTCACCTCTCCTGGCCTTGCTCTCTTGGGGATCCTTGTGCACCTGCTCCCTGGTGTCGGGATCATTAGCCTACCAGAGTGACCCTGAGAAAAGCTCAAAAGTCTCTTTTCCCAGCCTGGCGCTTGAAGAAGGAGTCAGGGCTCTTCATTTCTCGGTCTCAAGGTTGTTTATTTTATCTTATCTGTAAAAAAATTTTCTCCTACCCTGACGATGTCAGTTCAGCAAGACAGTCTGAGGTGCTCTCCACTGTCCCCGAGACAGTGTCGTCTTTTATACTACAAACTACGTATATAATATTTACTTTTAATTCCCAATACCTATCACTATGTTAGACAGTGCACTTCTACTCTAAACCAATCCCCAAGTGCCAACATCACAGCAGAAAATGGAGAACAAAAAGAAGAAAAAGAAGGACGAGACACGGCCTGATTCCTCCATCTTGTCCCCATAACCCCATACCAAAAATCCTAAAATCTATATTTTCACCCTGTGCACACTCCATTCTCACACCATTCAAACTTGTGTGGCTCTCATGTCCTCATCCACAGGTGGCACTTTGTTAGAAGGATCAAAATCAAGCCACCAGGTGTTCCGGGCAACATGCCGGGGTCTCTGGGCCCCCCGAGAGGGCTCTCGGCAACTCTGAACATCCGGAGGGGTGGGCTGAGTTCCCACACCCTGGCAGAGCACGAGACACTGCAAAGCCCTTGATTTAGAGAAAGAACAACAGAGCAACAACCAAAACATCAGCTTGTGATCAATGTTATTCTGATATTAAATGCAAAAACACAGCTCTGTATCAGATACTAACAGTAATATTAACTCAAGCCCAGTGAAATGAGAAAGTTGACTTTACTTTTTTTGAAATATATAAGGAAGTACAGCTTTTGCACTTACAGATTTCCTGTGCATTTTTACATAGCCAGAGGATCACAGGAGGATAAGACTGCTCTGTATTATTTCCTTGAAGAAAAGGCAACTTCTTACCCACAAAGTTGAGCAGGGGACTTAGATTAAAGGCAGACAAGAGCCTGAGAGCATAAGCAATGATTTAAATCCCCTTTTGTCTTTCATCTGGCAATAAAATCCTGCCTCGTGTTTAAAAACGCAAATGTTGCATATTTAAAAGCAAGGATTGTATGTGTTACACAGACCAGCTGCATAAATCCTAGTGGCCTTGGAAAATTAATGTTTTGTTTTAAGCAAAGCTGAAGTTACTCATGTTATTTCACTCTATCAATAGTGAGTACATTAACATTATCTAGTGTCTGCAAGCACACTATTAATTTACCTTGTACTGTCCCAACAGAGGGAAAAGAATTGTTCGAGGCAATGAGGCATATCCACTTCCACTCCTTGGGACTCCTTACCTCCAAATAATCAATATTAATGTGGTGAAGGGAGGGCAGAGAGGAAAAAGATTCTCTGACTGATTTATTAGCTAAAGCCACATCACAGTGGAACAAGAGTCTGAGGATTCTGTACTAAACTGAACAGACACTAAATGGTTTATCAAGGGTGGAGTCTCTGTCACAGTGCCCATCTGAAGTCAGGATTAATATGACATTTCCTAGCCAGGAGGCTGACAGATATAACTTTCCATTTCCAAAATGATACATTCTTTATTATAGAAGAAAATCCAATATGTTGTTGAAAATACTTGATTGTTCCAGTATCACCTTTTTTTTTCCCATGAAGGAAAATTTTTTTCTTACAGAAAAGCGGGCTGTTTTCTCTGATGAGAACTTCTTTTTGCCTACAGGTCAGATGAACAACGCAACACACAGTTTTTAACAATATGCTGGCAACTCCCTGGCAAAGTACAATTGGCAGGAAGAAAAAAAATGAAATACTGCAGGGGATGGGGAAAGGGGAGGGACAACTTTTAAGTAACGTGACCTGAATATTTCTTTTTAAATGACGGGAAAAGTAATTGCAATAGAATGACCCTTTGTCCTTTTGACCTTCAGCAAGCAAAAAGTTACTTTTAAAATTGCATTATAGCAGCAAATTCTGTAATCTATACATAGGCTGAAGTCAGAGAGGGATGGCAAGCACACTGAGGCAATACTGAAACATTTGGTTCTGGCTGTCCACAATAACACATGCTTACACTTGAAGATATAGATAACAGTCACAAAAAAAGCTCAGCTAGGGGGCAAAAAGGATGACTCAAACAGTGCCAGAAAAAACAGTTTATTTTCTCCATGTTGATAACTAGAGTAGAATACAGGTCTTAGTACTTAACTCCCTACTGTAAGATATAAAACATGGGTGCTTAAATTCCCTTCTTTACTAATTATTATATCAAATTAAGATTAGAGAATGCCTAAACTCATGCCTATACACATACATTTATTATATGGGAAAGCACCACTGGGTGCTCATCAAACCTGCAGCTGGGGCTTTGTAAAGAAGGATGTCCAAAGGCAGACCAGGCAAGATGCTCATATTGTCCCTTAAGTACTGAGGCCCAGGGGATACTTGGAGTTCAGAGGAAAAGTGACTGGGTGGACATTTTCAGGCTGGAATTGGAACACAAAGCCATTTGTAGAATGATGACAATTGTGGAAATTGGGGTGATAATCCAGGCTATGCAGGGGTGACAATGGGGAGGGATGAGGTGCTGTTGACTTTTCCTCTGTGCTCTGCTTTTCTTGGTGCTGGAGAGAATTCAACCTTTGAGACAGATGACATTTTATGGGATGGTTTGTTGCAGTGACCCACAGTGAAACATTACAGAATCATAAAATGTTTAGGTTTGAAGGAACCTTAAACATCATCTTGTTCCAACACCCCTGCAGGGGCACCTTCTACTAGACCAGGTTGCTCCCAGCCCCATCCAGCCTGGCCTTGAACACTCCCAGGGATGCGGCACCCACAGCTTCTCTGGGCAAATTGTGCCAGTGTCTCACCACCCTCCAGTAAAGAAATTCTTCCTAATACCCAGTCTAACCCTGCTTTTTTTTTTTTTTTTTTTCAGTTAAACTGGAATTCCTCCTTGTCCTATATTGCCCTGGTTTAAGTATCTTCAGTGTGGACTTTTACATAACTTTCCAACTTTCTTCAGATGTGTGTTTTGGGATCAGAGGAACTGCACCCAAGGCTCATTTCATTACACCACCTGTGGCCAAACACAATCTGGTAAGGATTATTCTTTGCTTCTTTTCACAACCTGAAGCTGAGAACACTGTCCCCTGCAAAGTGTGTGCTGTGCTTTCTGTCTGCTGGTTAACACAACATGAATCTGCCTCTAAATGCATGGCAGGTTTATGCAGCCAAAATGTGAGGTTTTAAAAGAAGTGAATCAAGGGGCCATAACTAAGAGTAATGGGATGATATTAAGTGAGACAAGTGGTACAGTGAGTGTCAAGAACTGCTCCTGGGCAGTGCAGGCACTTGGACTGTGGAGGAGGCTCTTGGGGGATGGACACTACATAATGTGCACTTAACGATATCTACAAGGCACAACACTGCACTCACTGGTGCTCAGACTAAATGATATTGCAGGGGTTTGCTGCCCTTTATTCTAGGGACTAGGCTCTAAATCATTGTTTAAAACCTATATAACCTAATTCTTCTCTGGGGTAACTTATCTGAAGTTCTCAAGGGTGAAAATGAGCCCTCACAAGTAGGAGAGAATACTGCAGCACCTGGAGGCAACACTAAGAAACAACTGAGATTTTTGTAACAGATAAATTCAGTTTAGTTTGAGACAGGAAATAATTCCATTTCTCCCTAGTTTCATGGAAATTATACCTTACAAAACTCCCCTAAAGGATATCCAGTTGCAAATACTCTGTAAACAGAAAAAAAATCATGCACTGTGGACTTATATCAAACTTTCCCTCCTGAGTCTAAGGATAAAGAAAACATGAAAGGAAGAAATCTCAATTAATATATCTAAACTAAACACCTATTAAAAATATGGGATTTTAGTATGTTTTTTTAGAGAATAGTATCTGTTTACAACAGCTGCTGGAAGCAGCTTTTTATTTCTTTATATATTACTATCACTTCTAATTGTTTCAGTCCTTAGAAAGATTGATTATATTTTCAAATCCTCCTTTCTTGATATGCTTTGCACTTACACAGAGGAGAACTCATCCTTAATTGTCAGAGATTGTCTGAGACTGATGGGTGCACCCAGTCTGTTTCAGAACTCACATTTTCAGTACTTACCAAGTGAATGACCCTGAGATGTCTTCAGTTGGACAGAGCACAATGCTCATAACACCAAGGTTTGTAGATTTAATCCCCATATGGGCCTTTCACTTTAGAGCTGGGCTTGATGATTCTTGTGGGTCCTTTCCTCCTCAGAATATCCTGTGATCTGGAGCGGAGGAGAAGGGTCAGTGTTGCTTGGAAACAAACAGGAAAAAACATAAGAGTTAGTTAAATAGAGGTGACTCACTATAGAGTTAGAATGTTTTCTCCCAAGATACCAATATTCTGGTTTTTAATCCTGGTTTCTGGGGAGTTCTGAAGAAGACATCAGCCAATATATAATTTTGTTTTCATATTCCTGATTAGAAATTCAAAACCAAGACAAGAATAGCAACCTACTCATTACCTTTCCATCCTGAGAGGAGGTTCTGAAATCCTTAGTGGAAATCACATGAGATTTCCAGGGACATTTTGTATCTTTGGAGCACTCAGGGATTCCAGAGATGCTCCTAAAAGATGTGCGATACTTGATGAAGTGCACTGAGATGACATGTGAAGATAACTACAGACACTCGTTCCTCAGCTCTGCAAAAGTCAAAGCAACAGGATCAAGTTCTATCTGAGTGGCAACAATTTCTCATCAGTACAGTACTGTGAATCTTATTTGGGCAGTATTGATAGTAATCTTCTTTTACCTTTGCATGAACAGTAATTTGAGATGTACTAGGATGTACTTAGCACAAACATGGAAGACAGGATGAAAAAATAGATGGTTTGGTTGTCCTGCTTGAAGGAAACATCCAAGCATTGCCTTCTGGTTAAGATGGTGTGCATGGTTTGGCCCTAAGAACACCCTACACTCCTCTCCTGAACATGAATTGCATCATCTCCCTACAGGGCTGGTGCTGTGTCTGCATCTCCAGCTCTACAATTTGACTTTGCTCTTCCACCTTTTGCTCTTGGAGATTTTAGCATTGCTTTTTCTCTGAAAGAGGTGTTACTAAATGAATACCTTGACCTCAGTGAAGCAGAGAAAAGGAGAGATTTCTTCAGCAGGAGAACAAGAAAGGAAGGTCCCATAATCTTCCCACTTCCTTCCTGCATTTGCAAGGCCAAAAGAGAAGTTTAAGCAAGTAACCCCCTGCCCCTAGTGCAGCAACCACTGTCTCATTAGCCCAAGCATGTGCTGTCCCTCTTCTTTAAGTACAGGTCTGCACTCTCATCCTCCTTGCTGTTTCTTACCTCCTATTCACATTTATTATTGATATCACCTATCAATAATGCTTTCTGCTGTTTCAAGAGTTTGGCCTGTCTGCCAGATCCCAACTTTCAAGTGCTCTTTGCTTCACCTCATTATATTTTTAGTGACCTATGCGTTCTCTGTTTCTTTTCCATCCTGTGCCTGTCCCCTTCCTTGCAAAGTGTGACAGAGAAAGGTGTTGGCTGAGTAAGGGCAGAGGGAACAATGTTGGTGCTTTAAACAGTTGCTCCCACACTGCCTTTCAGCTTACCAACCAGTTTAGCAGCCTCTGCAAAGGTGGAAAATTCACTTGTTTAAAAGTGAATCCCTATTCAAGCATGGATGCTTGCTCAGAACCACCACAAAAGAGAGTAAAACCTACTTATTTCCTGCAATTTTGCTGCAAATAACTTTACTTGATCTTTGAAAAGACAGTTCTCTTCATCAGGTTTCCCAGCTTTATGAATTGCAGTCTGCAGCCTATTTTATCTTCTTTTTGTTTTTAAAATCAGCTCATTTTATAATGGCTAAGGTAACATCCTGTTACTCAGAAAACTCAGCAACATTAGAGCAGTTATACCTGAGAACAGGATTAGAAATTCAACCAGACAGACTCAGTGCCAAACAGAGACAGGATTAGTAAATTACTCCAATATTTAATTTGACAGCCTTGCATAACTGAGGAACCTGATCACAAAAGACTTGCCAATGATATCAAAATAACACCAGCATACATATTTTGAGTCCATAAATGAAGTTTCTTTGCCCTTTAACTTTTAACATCTCTGTCCTGCCTCCAGTCTAGTACAGCATTCTGTCTCTTGTTGCCATTTCCGCTGTCTGGTGGCTCTGTGAGTCTGTTCAGCTCAAAAGACACATGTGTTATGTTTCCAGGAACCAAATCAACCAATTATGTCATTTCCCATTATTATGGTTATTTAATTGAAAAAGAATAACAACAGAAGAAATGCAACAGGAAGGCAAGATCCAATTTTCTTGTTGAGTGGAGTGAACCTGCCATTCTGTTTCTGCCCATCCCAGCCTGCTCGGGGTTGTGATGGTCAAACCTTCCAAGCTTTGACAGAGGTGGGGCCCATGGGAGGTAAAGTATTGCAGGCACATGTAGCCACTGGTCCTCCAACTCTACAAAGTCACATTGTAGTCACATGAAGTCACATGTGACTTCATCATGGTCTTCATCCACAAATGTGATTTTCAGGGTATTTATAGAAGGATCAAAATGTGATTTTAAGCAGGTGCAAGAATTAATTACACAGGGCCGAAGTCGGAAGGAGCAGGAGGGTGTTGTGGAGACACTGTATCTTAACAGAGGAGACAGAGTCAAGAGCTCTTATGCTGCCTGAAAGTCAGGCACACACAATAAAGCAGACATGCCCCCACTCAAAAACAGCGCACTTTGCTGACAGTGTATCAGCAACGTGTGCATCTTTCCACTGCACACCAAGGAGCAGTTGCAGTCACAATCAGAGATGTGCAGATGCTCAGGATCAGCTGAGCTCTCTGTGAGATCCATCCTGTTGGTAGCCCTGGGTCTGGAAAGGAAACTGGTGGATGGTGCAGGGCGCACCCTTCAGTGGTTACTGTACTGCTAAAGGATGGCTCGGCATGCTCCTACACCCTGGCCTACCACCAGAAGCATTTCTAGGGCTCAGGAAGGTCAAAGTGTCTGTTTTGCCATGGTGGAGCTGCAACAGAGCTGCCCCCTTGTTAACCTCCAACAAAGGGGCAGATAATTTACAGTCTGCTCTTGGGATCACAATTCCATGGCTTCAGGACACAGAATATCCTGATCTCTCACTTGAACGGGTAAGGCACAGCATGAGCGTGACTAGAATTGGTGCCTCTGGGTGTATTATAGAATTTATAGATATGGGAACACAACATACAAGGATTTTTGTCTTATCAGATTGATGTCCTCTATGCTCATACCTTTGGAAGAGCTGTGATAATTGAGATAATCCTCATCCCTTAAAGCAGCTTTTTAAGCTGTGATTATTTTGGCAGCACAGCTCAAGTTTTATCACTCACAGAATGCAGAGGAAGAAAAGGAATAAAAACACATATTTTTTGTTCAGCTTTAACCCAAATAAGCCCAGACCACTGAAAAGAAGAAGAAACACCTCCCTGTAGTCATGTCTCCTCTGATTACTGCCCAGGCATTCACACTTGCTAGAAAATACCTCTCAAGTTATTTTATCACTCTTACATACTCTGAATATTCTTACAAAAAAAAAAAAAGATTTCTGAAATGCACAATCTTTTGCTTTGCGTCAGCAATGGTCTGTAATTGTGAACATCTACGTCCAGAGCAAGAACAGAACATGGGAACTTCAAAACCAAATCCAGGACTTTGGTAAGTTTTCAGAGCAAGAGATTTTTCCCTAGCCTTCTTTTAGCTATATCATAACTGAGCTTCATCTTCCTGTACTGAGTCACCTTGCTACCAAAAGTGTATGTGATACCTAAGACTTGCTACTTTCTTTGAATTTCCTATTTGCTATTTTAAAATCTTTTCTGTCTGTATTTATTGCTTTTGAGATGTAAACTCTGCCTGACAATGTGTGGGAATTCTGAGGGTGTGACTCAAGGCTGCAAATTTACTGAGGCACACTTATGTCAGATCTTCCTGACTCCAGCCTCAAAATTCTCCTGTGATCATTAAAATAAATGTTTATGTCACCTTCAATTCTGCCTACTCTGTGAGTACCATTGAAGCACACAGTGGACATCCCAAGTATCAATGTGGGACACAAATCCTAAAGTTAAGGACTAAAGTGACAAATATAGGCACTATAATAACCAGCTATATTAGAGGACTCACGGCCCTAATGTCAGTGCCAGTGCACATTGAATTCAAGATCCAAAACCAAAGGATTCACAAAAATCAATGATCCAGGTGAGGATGTGTTGTAAATTATACCTTTTTTCTTGTAGCTCCTGAACTGTGGAGTACAGAACTCCTTGAGAAACTGTAAGTCAAACTGCAAGTTGTCATGCAGCTTGTCCCTTCTTGGTGTTCCACTTTATATAAAATTCTTAGTGGATATAAACCCTTCCCATGGAAGTGGGATTGAAACGAGATGGTCTTTTAAGATTCTTTCCAATCCAAACACTTCTACTATTCTTATTTCTGCTGTGGTGAAGAGTGTGAAATCTTGTTGGACCACTTAGATCAGGGCTGGATCGCAGAGGTTGCTTCTTTAGGTACTTTCCAGAACATCTTGATAAAAAAGCTTTATATGTGGAAGCAATTTCCAGGCATGTGAGGGACAAGATAATTGGGAGCAGAGTCTGGATAAATCATGTGTAATAAATAAGGGTAAATTGTCCCTGATCCAACTGATTTTTTTTCAGGTTGAAATAGCAGTGTCTGTGAGCATGGGTGGGGTGGGATTCAACTAATTTACATAGGCGTTAAGAAAACTTGCAACACAGTTTCTTTAGTATCCTTTCAGTCATAAAGAGAATATACGCCCTGGATGGGTGCACTGTTGGTGAGTATTAAATTACCAGACTGTCAAGCTCAAAGGTGTAGCTGTGATTCTGGATTCCATTATCAACAAAGAATGGCTTAAGAAATAAGGTTTCTTTAGCCTTGAAAAGAGGAGGCAAGGAGGAGACCCATTTGTTGTGTTCAACTACCTGAAGGGTAGCTGTAAGAAAAACAAAGTCAGGCTTTTCTCAAAGATGCAGAGAAAGGAAAAAGAGGAAATAGTCACGGCTGCCACAAGAGAGATTTCAGTTGAATGCAGGGAATGATTATTCCCACAGACCCATTTTTCACGGGTTAACCACAGAGATTGTGATCTCTCCATCCCTGAAGGCTGCCAAAGCTCAGCTGGACAAGGACCTGACCTAACAGATAATTGGAGGTACCTTTAAAGCTAGTCTTGCTGTGACAGGGGTGGCGTCTAGATGAATTCCAGAAATCCCTCCATTCATCTGTGGTTGGAAATATTTTGTGAAGCAAGAATGTAACCCAAAGAGGACTCCTGCCCCAAAATGAAAGGTCCCAAAGCTTCTGCTCAGCTAAAAAAGGGAAGCAGAAAGCTGAGACTTGTGGGACCTGCTGAGGTTCATCCCAGAGTCCCGAGGGAACTGGCTAGGGAATTGCCTAATGTTATTGCCAAGCTATTTTTCATGATGTTTGAAAAGTCATGACACTCAGGTGAAGACCCTGGTGGCTGAAAAAAGGGAAGTATTGCACCTATTTCTAAAAGGTGTAGAAAGAACGTCCTTGGGAACTGTCAGACTCCCCTCTGGGCTTGGGAAGATCAGGGAACAGACTCTCCTAGAAACCATACAAAGATACACAGAGAACAGGGAGGTGATTTGGGACAGCCAGCATGGCTTCACCAAGGGAAAAGCCCTGCCTGACCAACTCAGGGGCCTTCTATGATGGAGTGACCACATCAGTGGACAATGGAAGGGCTACAGATGTCATTTGCCTGGACTTCTGTAAAGGCTTTCACATAGTCCCCCACAACATCCTTCCTTCTAAGTCAGAGAGTGTTTGATGGGTAGACTGTGGTGAATGAGGAATTGGTTGGGTGGTTGCATCCAGAGGGTGGTGGTCAGTGTCAAAGTGTCTGGATGGGCACAAAGGATGTCACTCAAGGGTCTGTATTGTCACCAGGGCCAATGAATTTCTTCCTCAATATCATGGACAGTATAGTCAAGTGCACCTTTAGAAAATTTGCAGATGACAACAAGCTGAGTGGTGAGGTTGTCACACCTGAAGGACAGGATGCCACCCAGAGGGATCTGGACAAACTTGAGAAGTGGGTCTGTGGGAATCTCATGTGAATTAAAGGCTGGGTGCAAGGTCCTGGTATAAATACAAGCTGGGGGATGAATAGATTGAGGAGAGCCCTGAGAAGAAGGATTGGGGGTTACTGGTAGATGAAAAGCTGGACATGACTTGGCAAAGCCCAGAATGCCAACTAGTCCTGGGCTGCATCCAAAGGAGTTTGGGCAGCAGGTGAGGGATGGGATTCTGCCCCTCACTTCACTCTGGTGAGACCCCACCTGCAGTGTCCATCCAGCTCTGCAGTTCCCAGTGCAGACAAGATGTGGGACCTGTTGGAGTGGGTCCAGAGCAGGGACACAAAATGATCAGAGGGCTGGAAAACCCCTGCTGTGAAGGCAGGCTGAGAGAGTTTGGGTTGTTCAGAGGAAAGAAGGATCCAGGGAGACCTCACTGCAGTCTTTCAATACTTCATTTAGCCTTCTAAGAAAGGTTGGGACAGACATTAGAAGAGACTCTTGTGACAGGACAAGGGTATTGTTTTTAAACTAAGAGATAGTCGATTCAGACTACGTATAAGGCATAAATCCTTTACAATGAGGGTGGTAAAACACTGGACCAGGCTGCCTGGAAATGTGGTAGTTTGCCCATCCATGGAAGCAGTCAAAGTCAGGTTGTACTGAGCAGCCTGATCTAGTTGAAGATGTCCCTGCTTATTGGAGGGAATTTGACTTGATGACCTTTAAAGGTTCCCTCCCACCCAAATTCTTCTATGATTCTATGAGAGATCTCTAATGAAATGGAGACTCAGCAGGTCACACAATGTGGTTCCCCTGGAATTGCACTGCAGGGAGTTATTACTTTTCTCAGAGAAACATGAAAGAAGGCACACAAGGGCTAGAAATATTTCTTTGAAGTCGATCCTCATCTCTGCCCTTATCTTAAAGCACTAGTCAGCTGAGTGAGAAACACTGCTGATACATAAACCTGAGGAGCAGGAAAAGGAGTTTATTGTACCCTGGTCATTCTCACTGACTGGTCTCACCTGCTGTTAGTGGCTTCCCTCCCATTAATTTTACATGTGCTGTTTTGAGACTATGACCTGTAGCTCTGCCCAAGTGCCAGAAAGTGTCACTTGGAAGAAGCTGCATTTTATGAGAATTTTAGTTTCAGGAATACATGAAGTATTCCTGATATTTCTTCAGGATTGTAAGCTGAGAAAAGGCATAATTTCTGAATCCCTGAAAGGCATAACATTAATTAGGTGCCAGCTCACTCAGCTCTTGCAAGATACTTTGTGTGAGACTTCAAGATATTTTTTAGGCCTGGGCCACCTTGTCCATTCTCTTCCTCTCATAGTGCTAATATATTCCTTTATCCAGAGAGCTTTGTTTCTCCATATTGGGCAGCAGTGAAGATAAGCACTGTGTAGCTGGCTGGTGAGATACAAGGTGAGCTTCTGCACTGAGTCACTCTGGCTTGAGATAACCAGCAAGCAAATAAGAGAAATCAGAATCACTGTCATATTGTGACACTTAATCTGTGTGTACACTTATAAGAAAAGTCTAAATCAGTATCACCAGTATTTTCGCCTCTCCTATTGTCCTTTTGTTTTATATGAGATTTTTCTTCCCTTGTTTCTGCCTAGTGGTCAGGTTTATTGTTGGTTTTTTTCCCCCCATCACTGTATCCTATTATTCCACTATTCAGCTCAGCACATGAATTATTAATACTGGTTTTATGCTAAACATCTCTGCTTTGCACATAGTTTGACCTTACTTACTGAAGATGTATCTGTGCAAACCCTTCAGAACACATTACCCTCACTGTGTCTATGAAAAATGCTTCTTCCTTGTGTTTGACTTAACCAAGATTCAAAACACTTTGAACAGCCATGTGACCATTTTTATTAGCCCTTTTTTCATTACAGAGTAAGAAATAAAAAATTAAAACACTAACCTTTCTGAAAGCTAATTACCTTTTTGGTTGCTAGTAATTGTCCCTGTATTTTCATTCTGGCATCTATCCTTGAACACACAGGGAAAGTGAAAAAATTTAAACTTGCCTTCCAGTACACTTAAAAAAGGACTTGATCATCAAGAAATATTCAGTGCAGCTTTCAAATGTGGTTTAGGAAGGAGCTGTAGCTTGTATTTACCTCAGGATAATTGGAAAAGGTCTCAGTTTATCATATTGGTTCTCTATTCAGCAAAATGTTTTCTTATACCTCTCCCAACATAGTAACATTTTAATCCTGTACTGAGCTCAGCAGGAACCATTTTAAACACCTCCTGTCTCAGTCATAATGTCCACCATCTTTCCCTTAGGGAGTGTAGTTTCATTTCCATGTGGAACTTGAAAGGTAATTCCAAAGTCTTTATTGAAAAGGTGTATGTTTACCAATGGTCTGGTTCACTTCCAGCAAAAATAACAGGAGATGTCAGACATTTTGAAAGGCAAATGTTTGCTAACAATAATCCCTGACAGAATAAATAGTTATCAAGCAGCATAAAATATTAATCAAGTTAACAATTAGCATTGCGGTTATTCTGATGACCATTGAAATGTTGTCTTGCTTTCTCAGCCCTGAAATACTTTTGCTTCCATAGAATAATGTGGCAAGGATTTTCATAGCCCAATCAGAAATTCACATCCCTTTTTTGAGTACCATTATTTCCTCCAGCTTCAGTTCTCCTTTTGGTTTTCTGAATATTTTTTGGATTTCCTTTTTCTCCTTGCCAAAAGAAGAAAGTCTGATCTTGTACTGTTTCTGCCACTTGACAAATTCCTTCCTTATTGCACTCATTTCCGTGCATACCTGGATCCCCTCAGGCTGTTTGTGTGAAGCAGTGGGCAGCACTGCAATAGGATGAGTTCACAGCCTGTAGTTTTTCAACTTTCAGCAGTTTTTGATTTCAGAATGTGCTCCTTGCTCACTTCCAACAGCCTCCATTCGCTGTGGTTTCAGAGGAGGAGGAACAGAGTTGCAGTCAGACACCACCTCAGTCCTTCCTGTCTGAGCGTAAATTTGGAGATCCTTCTCCTTGAAATCTGCTCTGACATGGATAGGGAAACCCTGTCAATCTGAGTTGTCATCAGAATTTTTTTTTTTCTTGTGGAACCTCAGAATGTAAATTCATGCTGTTTTATTCAATCCTGATGACACAGAGTCTCAGCCATTTGTAACCCAGAGAAAATTGACCTGTTCATGCTTTTTTGTAAGTTGCATGAACATGTAAAGAAACAGCTCATCCTATCTTCTATATGGCTTACCTTTTGCCAGTAATATAATTTAGTTTATTTGTAGATAAAAATGTACTTACATCCTCGTGCTCAGAACATGATAGGAAAAAAAGTCTTAACTGTGAAACTGCAGCAACAAGAATATTTATATATGTACTAGATTACCCAAATTGTAAATATTTGGCAGTTATCACTGGGACTAATTGTACAATTCACTCTCATTTATAACTAGGCTGAATGTCACTTAGGAGACACTATTTGGAAGACATTAACTTTCCCTTTATTATTATTATCTTCAATTTGAAAAAAAATTGCTCATAAGGATTTAATTGTACCCTTACCAATGCGTAGGCTTTCATTGGTAATCAAAGTTTGTTTAGATTCTGCTATCTGTCTCTGAAACTTTGCTCTGCTTTCACAAGTACTGCATTCTGCTGTCTTATCAGAATACATTCATTGCAAAAATGTAATAGACTGTTTCTTAAAAGACACCTTCACTGTTTAAATTATTTCTGAATGCCTTAAAAGTCAACAAATTCAATCGCCCATTTCTGCCTTTTCACCAGCAAAATCAGAAGGAAAGAGATAATACAAGGCAAATAATTATCATCACAACTTTTACAGTAGAAGCTTAAAAATAAAGTCAATTAATCTAAATGTCAACTTATTGTCAGGTTATGTTCTTTTTTTTTATTTTTTCCCCTTCAAATGTCAGCCTTGAATAAAAATTGTTATACAACATTAAATTATGTACCCAAATCTTCACTACAAGGTAAACTTTTAGAAAGGAGTGGGTTGACTCTGCTTTACAAAATAAACAGGTATTTGAGTATCTCCTTCCTCTGATATTGGCATTTGATGAGGTGAGCACTGTAAGTCTGTCCAGGCTGGAAACCATTTGGGCATAAATATTTGCATGGCTGGATTGTCAATATGTGTTGGAGATAAGCCAAACTTCCTAAACTTCTTTTTCATTTTTATTTATGTGAAAAGAAGGAGAAAGTACAGGATACAAAACAGGCTAAAACTCAACACTGCACTTCCAGTCACCTTAATATCTATTAGTTTTCACAAGGAAAAATATGTCCTTTCCATCATATTGAAATGAAATGGGCAAATCCATGCCATCCACAACTCATTGACAGTGGCAGAGCAGCCTCCACTGACATCAGGGCTGGATTTTAGATGTCAGAACTACATGTCACTCATATCCAGACTAGTAGCAGTAGTATTATTACTGCTGATATATCCCATTTTTATCAAATATCACTGATATGTGCCAGTTCCCCATAGATGTAGAGTTTCTTTATTATGTGTGATTAATGCAGGAGACAGAGAAGATCTAGTCTATAATGTTCCTCTTGATCTGTTTAGGTTCATCAGGAGGTTTTTATTTTTGGCTCACTTTCCAAGTTACTAAACTGCTGTTGTTCCTATACATTCACGTCACAATTGATAAACTTTGGTGTTACCATTCCTACATTTAATGCAGTTTTCACAGCTAATTAATACACTTCTGTGTTACTAAGCCCATTCAAATTCAATTCCAAATTCTGCTGTGAACTTTAATGAGTTTATCAGGCAGGATCCTGCAGGGAAAGTTGGCAGGGCACCACATGGAGTCTTGTGTTTGTTTGACTCTGGCAAGTCACTTCTCAGTCTCTCACCCAACATCTGCCCATCTCGCATAGTCAGCGAGCAAATCCTTCACCTGCCATGGGCTGTGCCAGCAGTGCACTGCTGGAGCTGGCAGTTATTGGAAAGCTGAATCAGGGCTTAGAACTCTGCTAAAACTTTGCCATAAAACCAGGCAGTTTGAGCAATGATAAAGGAGTAGGCTGGGGAAGGACTCAGTGCTAGATATTCTCCTTCTTAACGGAGTGCTCCACCTCCCTCCCATGGATAGGTCAGTGTTCAATGTCACAGGATGTTTAAAGAAGCTTCCTTTTCAGGAAATTCACATGAATTTTTACATGAATTTCCTGAAATTTCCTGACATCACTGCCTTAACCTTGGATGGAACATCTTCTCAAACCAACATATGGTATCCAGTCAGTCTCTGTGAGCCATCTTTGTTTCACCATTTTTGCACCACTGAAGTGCTCAATGTTGATGTGGGTTTTGTCTTTAAATAATAGTTTCAGTGTAATGTGTATTCCAGACAGTGAGGAAGACTGAGAAAGAGGCAGGAAATTTTACTCCTGTAAACATAAATGCACGGATCACTTCAGGAATACATTATTTATTCTGTGATTTGATAGCGATCACTGTCAGTTACCCAAATCCAATATAAACTCATTTTCTGTTCTTTTCTTCCTTTTTTTCTTGTCTTCACTTTTTAGTACCCCTGGCACAAAAGACTAGAAGTGAAATATTAACAGAAAGCTTGTGCCAGAAAACTCAACTCAAGAGTGTGCTGGGTAATCCAGTTTTAATTTCCCAAGTTTCGAGTGTGTCATATGGATACTTGGTCAATCAGCAACACTCAAACCAGTAGTCTGCTTTGCATTAACAAAGAAAAATTAAACTGCTTATTTCATGCTAAAAGAGGAAGTAATTTGCCTGAATTAACTGACAAGTGGCAAGTTTGTCAGTATGCAGTGGATAGAAAGGACAATGAATTGTAAATCCCCTGTGAAATGTGCTTTTCACACAAGCTCTAGGGAAGTTGTTGATGTGGTCAAAAGCTCCAGTTTTTGATCTCATTACACTTTCTAGTTAAGTCTTAGTTATGCCCCTCTTTAGTGTGGTTTTATCATTCAAACATGATACTTGCTGTATCACAATTGCTTATACAACACAATAACAAATTGGCCCCTGGCAGTACTGGTTTAGGACTGAAGTCTAAACTTTTTTTAAAACTCCTGTCCTACTCAGCTATGATGGTCTAAAATAGACCTGGAGACAACTTTGGATCTACAATATTAAAGATGTTCTGTAGCTCATAAAGGCTATGGAATATGAAAAGTACATGTATCAAATGTATGTCAGAATTAGAAATTACTGATTCCCATTTAAGGCAATTTAAACACAACACCCAGATTTGATGATACTGCATCAGTGAGATATTTGGCACTGAAGACTGGACAGTCCAGCTAGGATGGATGTCTGCTGTCTCAATTTTGAAAATCCCTATTTTTTCTTTCCCGTCTTCTTAAATGAAACACTTGAATCTTTTCTTTTGCTTGGCTGTAGGCCAAGTCTGTTCTTCAAAGTAGAGTTGTCTACTATAATGTGCCCTAGAAGTGATGGAGACCTTCAGGATTAATGAGAAAAATTATATGGGAAGGAATTTTAGTGGAATATTGGACTTACTGCAGTATTGCACTGGTATCAATCACCCTGTGCAATCTGCATGTCCTGGAGCAATGGTGTAACTGGGTTTGGCTGGGATGAGGTTCCACAGGTGAATTCCTTTGTCACAGCCTGTGTGGGGATTTGCCTTTGGGATTAAAACAGTGTGGATAACACAGCAGTGTTTTGGCTCTTGCTGGGCACCTCTTGTACAATATCAAGGTTTTCTCACTCTCTTCCCCCACCCTCCCCAGTAAGAAGGTTGTGACTGAGCAACAAGGCTGGGAGGAAACGTATCCAGGAGAGCTGTCCCAAACTGACCAAAGAGTTATTCCATACCACCTGACATCATGTTCAGCAATAAAACTCATGGTAAGGAGAAGGAAGCAGAAATTTCAGAGTTATGGCATTTGTCTTTCCAAGCACCTGTTATGCAAGATGAGGCTCTTTTTACTAGGAGACAGCTGGACATCTGCCCACCAACAGGAAATAGTGAATTAATTCACAGTTTTGCTTTACTTGCACACACAGCTTTTGTTTTTCTTATTAAATTATTATTATCTCGATTCACAAGTCCTTTTGCCTTCCTTCAACTTCCTCCAGCTCCCATACCTCCCAAGAGGGGAGTGAGGGAATGTCAGGGTCAGTATTTGGATGCTGTCTGGGGTCAGCCCATCACAACTGGCCTTAAAGAATAGGAAAGTTTTGGCTATTATGAGGCAGAACACATTGAGCAAGAGCAGAGGACCTTTCACATTCTCTTTTACATAACACACTTTAGAGAATTTTTCCAAAGTTGATTTTTTTTTCCAATTACAGTGGTGGGGGGGAGGTGTTGGGACCCAATTTAAGACAACTGCATCAGGGATCTGCTTTTTAATGTTCACTGGGTTCCCACTATAATTGATGGTGAAGTATGGGCCCTGCTTAATGACCCAAATACCTGAGATGCAGTGGGGTATCTGAGCTCTGGCTGCTGGTCCAGAACAGCCCTGGGTATGTCATGGTCTGATGTGGTATCTGCCAGCCCTATGTGCCCCTGCTATCTTAAAAACCTCCACACCTACCTGAGAGTGTCTGAATATTACCACTTCCCAATGCAAGCAGAGGGGGAGATCCCATTGGCTCCTAAAGTCCATGGAGCAGCTGAATTGCTCTCTGGGCTCTGTTGGCTGAGCTGGCCAGATGAGCCAGGCAAGGAGATACCTATAGATGAATGTCTGATGGTACCTGGGACACTCAAAGGTACTCAGGACCACCCAAGAACCTATGACACAGAAGTTCTGAGAGTAAATGACTCCTGGCAGTGGCACCCAGAGGAAAAGCAGGGTGCATTAAATGTCTCATCCCACTGGAGATGACATTCAACAATTGAAATGCATCTCCTGAATCTCAACCAACCACAGAGAAGTCTTAGACACTAGAAGTGGAGGTGAACATTTATTTGTAAATACTTGCAATTAGGAGTATTAAAATGATTCCCACCTGGTAAAGGCAGGATAACTGTGCCCAGGATGGGTGGGTGGCTGGTGCCATTTCGTGTGCAGCCCTGCTCCACTTCCAGCTGCTGCTGCAGGCAGGCACCAGCATCCCACAGGTTCTGTGCAGCAGCTGCCAGCCCTGGGAAGATGTCTCTCTCTGTGGGTGTTGCAAATAACACTTGACACCTCTGAATAGGCAGCTGACTCAAGCCTCAAGATTCATTCAAGCAGTCTATCAAACAAAAAAGGAAATTCCAACACTGATGTGTTATGAAATGCTATGCTTGGAATCTTCATAATTGCAAATAATAGAGCTAAAATGCCTTTTGACTGTATTTGCTGTGATGAACTAAAATAGAGTCATCATATAATCATCAATAGCTGAAGGAAAACACTAGTTGTGCAAAAACTGAGAACTGTAACTGATGCTAAAGAAACCAACAAAAATTCCACCAAGAAGAAGAAGAAAACCAAATGAAACCTACTTTGAAATTCATAAAAAAACCTGGAAGCAAACTGCCTGATCCCATGAAGCAGATGAACTATACATGTGATGGAGGGATATTAAATTGATTATATGAGAAAACAGATTGACAGCTCCCTGGCTGAGTCTCTGAACTCTTAAGTTTTTGTTTCAATAGGTTGCCTGATTTTCATTAGTACATGTATTTTTGGCAATATTAGTTAGACTCCACTGAAAATCTTTTTGAACTAATACTGCCAAAATTACACCACTGGAAAATTTGCTACAACTTCACATTTGCATTTACATGACATTTTGGTGTTGTAATTTTTCTGTGTGATGTTCACTGTGCAAACATAGCTATTATACCTTTTCTAAATGCATAATCACCATTTTTTTTTCTTGTCCCTGGAACATCTGCAATAGTTTCTGAAGTTGATGACTCTTCAATGTTTATCACACCCTCACAGCTAACACATAGAAATGGTTGCTTGAACTCTCTAAAGTGCAAACTGAACCAGACTGATAGAAATCAACAGCCATTGTTCCAGTCTAAGACACCTCTGCAAAGAGGAGAATGGATTTGTTTTACTTTGCTTTTGAGAAGAATAGAAACCCCACATATTCAGTTTCTATGTCTATGTGGGCACAGTAATGAAGAGGTGAACAGTGCTAGCAAACTGCTGTTGTAGAAGTTTGAGAGTATGTGACGACATCTTAGGTTCTGTGACAACAATTCACATATTTTCTGGAAAAACTACATTCTTTCTTTATCTGATTGCAAATGACAACTGGAAAACATAAAAGTCATAGACTCTGGAAATCTATAAGATCACAAAATGTTAATTAAAAGCAGAGATGTGGATCCTCAGAGAATAAGTTGGTAAATTTCATCAGTATAGAGTCAAAGAATTGTAGAATTCTTTGGTTTGAAAATACATCTAAAGACCATCAAGTCCAACTCTTAATCCAGCACTGCCAAGTCCACCGTGAAACCATGTCCCTACATACCACACCTTTAAATATCTGCAGAGATGGTGACTCAACCAAAAGTCTGTGCAACCTGTTCCAGTGCTTGACAACCCTTTAGGTGAAGAAATTTTTCCTAATATCTGATCTAAACCTCCCCTGGTGTAACTTGAGGCCATTTCCTCTTGTCCTTCACTTTTCACCTGGGAGAGAAGTCTGCCCCCAACCAGGATACAACCTCCATGTAGCTGTAGTGAGCAATAAGGTCATCCCTGGCCCTCCTTTTCTCCAGGCTACACATCTCTCCCAGCTGCTCCTCATCAGATTTGTGCTCCAGACCCTTCCCCAGCTCTGTTGCCCTTCCCTGGGTATGCTCCAGCACCCCAATGTACATTTTGAATGGAGGGTCCCAAAACTGGACACAGGATTCAGGTGTGGCCTCCCCAGTGCCCAGCACAGAGGGACAATCACTACCCTGGTCCTGCTGGCCACACTGGTGCTGACAGAATGCCAGGAGGCCACTGGCCTTTCCTGCACACCTGGGCACACTCTGGGTTCTGATTTCCACTGGGCACTTTCCAGCCACTGTGCCCCCAGCCTGGAGCACTGCAGGGCTTGCTGGGACATGAGGGCAGGAGGAATATTATTGTAAATTCACAGCAAGCTCCGTGGCAGGAAGGAATGATGCATCTGATGCCATGTTCTCAGAAGGCTAATTTATTACTTTATTATATTATCTTATATTAAAGAATACGATCGATACGATACGATAATATGATACGATACTATACTATACTATACTATACGAAAGAATACAGAAAAGATACTTACTGAATGATAAAAAGATAATAATGAAAACTCGTGACTCTTTCCAGAGTCCCAACACAGCTTGGCCCCAGTTGGCCAATGAGCCAAAACAACTCACACCAGAATTCAATCAGGCAATCACCTGTGGGTAAGCAATCTCCCAACACATTCCACATGAGCTCAACACAGCAGAAGCAAATGAGATAAGAATTGTTTTTCTTTTCTTTGAGGCCTCTCCCTGCCTTTCAGCTTCCCAGGAGAAAAACCCTGAGTGAAGGAATCATGTTCAGAGAATGTGAATGCCACAGAATATACCCATGGAGTTACACTCAATTGCATCAGTTGATGATCTCCCTGATGGAGTCTAGTTACCTTTGACCAGTGGTAGACAAAAATGATGCTAAATGTAACCAAAAAATACAAACTGGCTACCTTACATTTAAAGAGAATTTGAAAAAACTGTTGGAATTGCAACTGCCATTATTGCCTTGTGTTCTCCTTTGCAAATCCATCTGCTGTTTCCTACCTTATAACCCTTATAACTCAATTGGAAATCTTGCCTTACAGGGATCCTATTTCTACCTCCAAGCATATTTTCAGCCATGCTTCAAAACAAAGTAAGATGATGTAGTGATCCATCATTGTAAATCCTAGCTAATATTAGCACCACTATTACGGACTGTTCCTAATTAAAAGAGAAAACTAATCATTTGAGTAAGTCATGGAAGACAAAAAGAGGAAGAGAGAAAAATCTAGTTAAATTTAGAAACTACTTGTACTTTCTAAAGAAAACAAGAAAGCAGTCAAAACAATTGGGCCCAATTGTAACTAAAAATGAGGACTCTCTATCTTGCAACTGATACTAGGTCTCAGTACAAGGTGCTTTAAAAATAACTGTGATGATACATGACTAAAACCTCTGTAAAAAAAAAAAATCAAAAAACTCACAGAGACATAAGGAGCTTGTACCAATACATAGCAGATTCTCAGAAAGCTGATTTTATTTTTTTAAGAATTACTGAGAAAGCTCCATGTTTAAAACCTAGTTATGGGACAAAGGTGTGTTTGTACAAGGGAGTTTGGCCTGAGAAAGATGCATCTAATTGAGCTGAAGTTGTGAATAAAGCAGGAGAAGCACGGAGTTCCTCACAAGAGCTCACTGAAATGGAGGTTGATGGCAAACAACAATCATATTTGTCATTTGCTCTCTTAACCTTGGAAACTCAGTAAAGAACAGAGGCCATGCTGTATTAGACCTCCTGTTTGCCACTATCTCGCTTGAAAAGACAGCAGAAGATGATTATTTATTTAAAATATTTTCTATGTTTCTTTTGAGACAGAAACTTCATTATCATGACTCTGAATGTGTTTATTTATTCAGATACCATTATATAATGCATCAAAGTTAACTTTTCTGCATTGGGACCATATGACCACTGAAACAGTCAACCCTACAATAATTGAGGTCCCATAACCTGCTTTATGTCTGACTTAGTGATTGACACTCTTCAGCTGTCTGGGAAATTATTCATTCATTTGAGAAAAGATAATAAATAGATTTTCAATAATAATAATAATCAGGTTTTTCTGTGGCAGATTTTGACCTTTTGATGAAAACTTGAAAACACTTTGACCCTGAAATGTCACACTGGTGTACTCCTGGTTGATCCAGGAATCACAATTTATAAAGAAGAAAAGGGGTCTGAGACACAGAATTCATGAGTCAAAAACACAGCCGTGCAGCCAGCCATGTGTCAGCTGAAGTTGGAAACACAAAATAATTTGAGTCTGAGCTTCCCCAGGAGACTTTCACTTTCATTAACATTTAATTGAATGATAATTTTTACCTTTGATGCTGCCTCAGGAGATTTTATTTTCTTTTTTTTTTTTTTTTTTGTGAATTGGATGTATTTTTGGCAGAGAGGCTATAGATATAAACACTCATCCACTGTAGACCAGCTTGATTTTTCTCAGTGGAACTGGTCATTTAGACATGAAGTGTATTTCCTTCCACTAGCACTCTAAACCTCCCATTAATTTTTCTTTGAAAAGCAGAATTTTTTGTGCTTTCTTTTGCTGCATAATATTTTATTGATCTAAAATGTCGCTATTTTTGCTTACCTTTTCCAGTTCTGATAGATCCCAAATACAAAGGGGATATCGGCTTAGTTCTAAAAATAGTTTTTTATTAATGTGTGTTTTCATGGACTTTTTTTTTTGGCTGGAAATTACCTTAAGATATTTTTAATCCCTGAAATTTTTCTTCCCAAGAGGCCTCTTCACCTGCATTGATAAAAAAAGGCTGGTGTTTCTGTACAATAAAGCTTCTTTCTCTGAAGTCACGGCTCTCTTGTCTCAGAGCCTGAGGGTTCTGTGTTATGGCTGGACTTTAGGCCAAAGAGTTACCCTGACATGGGGTGCCAGGGCAGATTTAGTGGTGATTTTTGGAAAGCAAGAGAATAATGAAAAGTAGGCATTTCAGTGCTGTGGTGTTAAGAAATGAGACTAGAGAGTTAGAGGGAGAAAATCACATCGTAGGAAGGACCGAGCTCTGAAAAATAAGGGCAAAACAATCTTTGGTTGTTTAAATAGACTCTCGTGAGGTTTAAGTCATTAGGAATTGATGCTATCCTCTGTCACCATCATATTTTCTGGAAAAATCCTTTGCAGGATTTTTTTCTCCTGGGAAGATGAGAAGCTTCAGAGAAAAATGAAAACAAAAAATATCTGATTTGTTTCTCCTGTGTTTTGCTGTTTTGGCATGTGGTTGGAGATTGTTTATCCAACATGTGAATTGTTTTTACTTAATGACCAGTCACAGTCCAGCTGTGTCAGGATTCTGGAAGCAGACACGAATTTTTCATTAGTATCTTGTTAAGCCTTCTGTAAGTATCCTTTCTCTATTCATTAGTATAGTTTTAGTATAGCATTCTTTAATATAGTATAATATCATAAGATAATAAATTAGCCTTCTAAGAACATGGAGTCAGATTCATCATTTACTTCCTGCCACGGGGGACCCTGAAAATACAATCTTCTATGTTGTATTCTTGGTTAGTAGTCAGCATTCACATTTGATTAGAGCAGTGCTTCAGGAGAATAAAAACCAAATTGATGTACCAGCTCTTAAATGCATCCAGATGCAGAGCTTTGGAAAGAGAAAGTTGGATTTCATGGTGACAAACAGGGAAGCAGCAGCTGAATCCCTGCATGGATGTACCAACCCACTGGATATCACGCCTCAGCACCCAGCTGGTGTGCAGGTTTGGCACATGGAACCATTTCTGTACCATCAAGATACAAAATGCAAAGAGAAATTTGCTTTGAAAGGAATCAGCTTCCCTTACTTGGAGATGTGACTCTTCCCCTGAGAGTGAAGGTGATTGCTTTAGGGTGGGCACATCACGTGTGTGTGGCTGCAGTCAAGTGAAATGGATTTTACTTGTTGAGATCGTGTAACTTAGAATCCATAAAACACCACAGCAGAACATCTCAGCCATTTTTTTCAGAGGCACACAAAGCAATGCTGTTTCTTAATTTTCTTCCTTCTGTATGGTTTTGTGGCAGACTATCTTTCTAATCTATCAGTATTTATGAAATGCTCAGTTCTGAGTCACAAGTAACTCAATTTCCTACAGAATATATAAATTGGAGATTGCTCTTTCTGTATAAATAACACATGCAGGCATTATTATGCTATCAGAAAGAGCTCAAAGAAATTTACAGGACAGAGTTTTGAAAGCAAGGTAGAGAACATTAGTATATAGCTCAAAAACACTTGAGGAATGAAAAGAGTCTCTGCCTTAATTGCTTGAAAATAAATTTCCAATTAATTAAGGAAAAAAAGGAAGATGAGCTAAATAAGGATTCTCAATTAATAATCCTGAAAACTGAAATTAAATCTCAGTCATTAAACTCATGTAATGTCTCTGCACCTAATTATGATTTCCCCAGAATTCCTCTTAAATTTATATTTCACATTATCTGAACTTAATGGCCCTTTTATAATTGGAGAAGATGTAAACCTAGTCTCAGCCCTGTGCTTTGGACCAATCCTCAGTGAGGAAATTACAAGTGCTGTGTGAGTAAAAAAGCAACACTGAGCTGAACAGAGTGGGGAGAATGTCAACACCTGGAAGACCACTAAAGGTGTGGTTGTGTTTATATACACATAGGTATGTACAGGACATCCTCTGTAGCTTCCTTTTTGAATACTCTCATTCATGGTGGCTACAATACCCTAAGGAAAAAGAAAAAGAAAGAGAAAAAGAAAGGGAAAGAGAAAAGGAAAGAGAAAGAGAGAAAGAAAGAGAAAGAGAGGAATAAAAGGAAAAAGGGGAAAAGGAAAAAAAAAAGAAAAAGAGAAAAGAAAAAAAGGAAAAGAAAAAGAAATAGAGAAAAATAAATTCCCAAGACTTTTTCCTCTCAACTTATTAAAAGAATAGCAGTCTTACTAATTTTCTCTAACTTTTCCTGACAATTTAATAAAGTTAGCACATTATTCATGAAAATAGACCTAGAGGGTGCCTGTATGCACGTGTGCAGCATGCTGGGGACTGAAGTTCTGACCTGTATAAAACTCATGTGCACAGCTGTCAAAGCTTTATCAGCAGAGCTTTTGCATACCCCAAATTCCTGCTGTTAAAGGGGGACCAAATCAGGAGCTAAAGCCAGCACACAGAAATGATTTAATCTCTCATCTGCAAAATCAATTTGGAGCTCTGTTCCTTCCTCAGCTCCTCAATGTATACCTGGTAGGCATTTCAGGCATGTTAGGCCCAGTAATATTAAATTTCATTCTCAAACTCATCCTTAAAAATGTATGTTGAGCATCCTTCTGGATATATCCATTTAACAATAGAGATTCCTTGGCAAACTTGGGAAACTTGTCATCAGGCTGTATCAGCCTATTAACTAAAATAACCCTGTGGATTAGGTAAATTCAGGCCCTTGTTAATGCCTTGTGTGTCAGTTTAGGGTTTGATGAAAAGCAGGGAGGTCAAGGGACTGAGAGAAACCCCTGCAATATCTAAAGGCAGCAAAACAAAGTGCACATGTGAAATCACAAATGATTTTGTGTATTGTTGAGAGGTTCTAGCAGGATTTGTGGTGCCAACAAGACAGCTGGCTGTAGGATAAAGGATCCTAGAGAGACAGCTGCTTTGGGTGAGAAGAAGGAAAAATGGCAGCAAGATAACCACAGTGAAAAAATGCACAGCACAGGAAAGTAGAGCCTCAGATAAGATTTTTAAAGGAGCAAAGTAAAGCAAAAATTTATTTCCATTTTGCTTCTGTTGGTGGATTATTGCCCTGTGGTGGGGCATGAATATCTTTAAAAGAGATGCAAAGTAAGAGATAAAAAATATTGTTAGGATCTCTAAAAGAGACAGTGAAAATACAATATATATCTATAGGAACAACCACAGGAAGAACTTGGTCAAGATGAAAGGGCAGGAATCAGTGTCTACAGAGAACTCTGCTGTCCCATCACTGCTGGTGGAGGTGTCAGGCTTCAAACCCTGGTGCTATTTGCCTTCAGTTCAGCTGCTTGGAACATGAATGGGTCATCTAATCTATTGCAGATAGATCCCAGCCCACATTTCATAAGCCTTCTTTTCCAGCTCTGCGAGTATTAAATATGCCCAGGTATGTCTGACATCAAGCTAGAACAAACAAACAAACAAACAAACAAACAAACAAAACCTAGAAAAAACAAAAGAACTCCTTTACCCCTATATCTCCCTTTTCTTCCTGATGCAAATGCCCATCATGTAAAATTTTGTTAATGGTGGTAAATTCATATGGAATGATCAATGAGAACAGTTTGTCCTTTCCATATTTCTGAGTCTAAATTTATTGCTACTTGTCCATTTCAGCTGGCTGCTGTTGGGAGCTAAAGCAAGAACTGGTACTAGAGAGAAACTGCAAGTAAGCTGCAGAGAAATGGAAAAGCAGTTTCTGTCTCAACAGAGTGGGAAGATGTCAAGCAATTTTAATACATTATTCTGGATTCTAAATATGTTTCTCAAGTGTGGAGCAGTATTTTATGCTTGACAATAACAGAGGTTGCAAAAGGATTTGGGAGGACTCTAATAAAATCTTTAATCGGTTGACGGAAAAATTTAATTAGCCAGTATTATTAACATGGTTTCTATATCCCAGACCCATGCCTTTGCCTGCATCCAGGCAAAGCTATGTCTGTATTACTACTTCTGCTTTTACTACATGGAAAAGCTTAAAGTTGGCCTTTCCATGATTCCCCATGGGTATTCTCACAAATAGTGGACTTAACACAGCACTTGACACTGTACTACAGCCAATAAATCCAGCACAAGTTGCTTCAGTGTTCAGTGTATTGTAATATTTTTGATTGAAGATGGGAAATTATATCCCTCAGGCTGAGGCATGGGTCTGGAATGACATTAGTGGCTCATCATTTTCTTACACAAATCAGGAAGGATGTAGGTGAGACTCAAATTTGAGATGGAGAAGTTTGTAAGATGTCGAGCTTCTCAGTAAATCAGAGGGTGGAGCTTGATGAAGCATGGTGATGGATGGATGGCTGAAAAGCCTTTGTAGATGTGGGTGATCTTTCCTACAGAACAGGATCCTTCCACAGAGCTCAATTCAATAAACTGAAGATGCAGTCTGGGTTAATTACAGACTTGAAAGGTTTAGTTGCAGCTTAAGCATTTCTTTGCAGACATCAGAGTCTACCCATGGCTATTTAATGCACACCATGGCCAGGGAAGGGAATAGCATGAGAGGATATATCAAAAGCAAATGATAATGTACATTGTTAAATGTACAGTATGTACACCAGAATCTTCATTCCAGAACTAAACCACAGGCTCCTGGTTAATGCCTTTGTCCTGGTTAGAGCAAATTTTGGAATTTTTTTACATTTTTGCATTTTCAAACAGAGGTATCTTTTATGGTTTAGGAGCAGAAGAGTTTTGTCAGATGCCTGGCCTGATTCTACAACGTTCTGTAGATCTTCAAGGGAGTGTAGAGAGACTGCAGTCCTCATGAAGGTGGTGCAGTTAAACTCTCAACATAAGACAGGATGAATTAGGGTCACAGTGAATTGGGTAGATCTCACAGCAAGGCTTTCTTTTGACTCTCAGCTGCCTGGCAGACAGGCTTGGTGATGAAAGCAGAGGTCAGAACTTCACAGATGGATATCAGTGAAGATCAATTCTTCTTTCAAACACTTATCTTAAAACACAAACAGAATTTTTGAGTGTCATAAGATCAGCTTAACTACAGTCCATATAACCACAGGTACAGTGTACTGTGTTTTTCACCTGTTTTTCTCATTTCTTTAAATTCCTGCAGTGTAACAGAATATTTATCCTAAAGCAGTTGTAAATTGTTTACTTCTAAATGTGGATTTCTGCAGTTTCTGGCTGTGTTTAATTTGGAAACCATTTCTAATTGCATGCTTGCAGAGAAAATTCTTGATGAGTAGTTTATTTCTGTTTTACTCAATATAATGCAGTATATTTACATATTGTGAAGCAGAAGATAGCTGTCTGTGGTTTTCTCTAACTACACTCAGAAAAAATCTCTCAGAAAAATAGGTATAATTTCCTTTCTTTTAAAAAAATTCTTCACTTGTTTGGGGTTTTGTTTTTTGACAGGTTTTTGTTTTTGTTTGTATTTTTTTGTTTGGTTTGTGTTTTTTGCATTTTTTTTGTTTTGGTTTGGTTTTTTTGTTTGTTTGTTTTTTTGTTGTTGTTGGTTTTTTTGTTTTGTTTTTGTGGGTTTTTTTTGTTTGTTTTTGTGGTTTTTTTTTTTTTTTTGGGTTTTTTTTTTGCTTTTTTTTAAGCTGGTGGAGCCCTGAGACCTGCTTTGGTAGGTGGGAAGCCTGGAACATTGATCCTGGGGTACCTGGACAGGGAGAGGGGAAAACAGTAGATTTGAAAGATTTTACAGAAGATGTGAAATATGCCATACAAAAAACTCAATTTCTGTCGCATAGTGCAAATTTCTCAACTGGGTTCACCCACTGTTTTCACTACTGAAGATATCCATTGACACAAATTTGTGTTTTGTACACAGAGATCGACTTGCTGTGGTGAGGGAAGCCTGCTGAAATCCATAAAAACACTAGAACCTGTAACAGGGCACAGAGCTTTGTCTTTTCAACACGTTTGTGTTTTCCGGACTGACTAGATATCAGCATCTACTGTAAAAATAAAACCTGTTTTCTCTTAATTTACTTCCTTCCATCCAGCAAAGGATGCCATATTTTCAGCTAGAACCAGGGATAAACTACATTCCCTTTCCTTTTCCAAAACTTCTCACATAATCATAGAATTCTTTGGACTGGAAGGGACCTTAAAGATCATCTCATCATCATTCAAAACCCCCTGCCTTGGGCAGGGATACCTTCCCCCAGACCAGGTTGCTCAGGATCCCATCCAACTTGGCCTTGAGCATTTACAGGGATGGAGCAGCCCCATCCTCTCTGGGCAATGTGTGCCAGGGCCTCACAGTGAAGAATTCCTTCCTAATATCTAATCTAAAACTATTCTCTTTCAGTTTGAAGCCATTCTCCTTTGTTCTGTCATTACATTCTCTTGTAAATAGTCTCTCTCCAATCTCAAGGGACTGATTGCTAGAAGTCTGACTGCAGAAAAGAGTGCAATCCCTAAATCTGTACCAGTATGTATGTTACACATAGGGGAAGAGAAAGCTTTATTTTTTATATCTTTAAAATTCTTTTTTTTTTTTTGCAGTGGCAGCATGTTTGTGACTCATGAATTTTGTTTGGTAGAATTGCTTTAATAATTTAACCTTGCCAAAAATGGCTGCGCCTCTCAGTAGTTTTTCATTATGAAAGATCCTCTGTGTCGCCCCTAGATAGTCTCAGGCCAATAAAAAGAAACTGATTATTACTTTTTTTTTTGTCAAATGGAAGAAAAAATACCCAATGTGCTATAATAATAATGGCAGTAATAAAAGATACTGACAATACTTAGACATCAACTGAATAAGCCCATGGACTGCACTATTTTTGGGAGTGTATTTTCATGTCCCTTCTTGAAGACACTGTTGGAGTGTGATGTATTCTGCCTTCCAGATGACACACTACTTTTAACTTTCATGTACAATATAAGCTAATAACATCTCATGGCTTTTCAAGTGGAAGTTGTTCTTCGATAAACTGACAGTGATATGAGCACTCCTGCAAGATATTATTTTTGGAACAATGGAGAGAGAATTGGAAATTCTACGATTAGTGACAAATTTTCAGTGGCAATCATTGTATATTGCCAGCACTGAAATCAATAGCAGAATTCTAGAAATAATGTTCTACTCTGTGTGTGAAAAGAATGTGACCTATCATTAACACCTTCAGGCAAATAAGTGATGATTTAGGGCACTTAACAAAAGCTCATTTGTCTCTTAGGCTTTTGAAAATGAGGACAGGAACTGTAATAGCAACAGTGGGGAAATTTTTGAACACATGAGAGATTTGAGATTGAAATTTCCTATTGGAGTATTTTTTTACGGTACTGTTGGACTTAAGTTGTGCTTTCAAGTTACATCAAGGGCATCCAGAATGTGCAGATAACCAGTCTCTGTCAAGTCCTAATACTAAAAAATGAATCACAGAAATATGCTGTTACTTAGAACAGATGTTTTTATATTACCATATAAACTTATAGAATTAGAGCCACTCAAATTAATAAATGTCAATAAAAATGCCACTGAGATCATGAACCTCAGCATAAAAATGAAATACACAGATAAACACTCTCCAGTTGTATTCTAGCCATTACTCACACTGTTAATCAGAGTGTGAGCCAGTTAACATCCTTCACTTCTGTTAAAAATGAGTCCATTGTCCAAAAAGGAGGAATGACAGATCCAAACATTTAGCCTATCCATTCCTTCCAAGTGTTCGATAAAGTTAATTTAGGACATTTTGGTGTCATAGACATCCAATCCTTTACATCTTCTAACAAAAGGCAAAGTTCCATGTCAATATTTTGACCAGATAAATCTCCCTATGTTCCTTCCACCAGTCTCTAAAGAGGGAATGTCCTTGTCAACCAGGTGTCTCCATCTGTTTGGGATGTGTTCCAACAGCACTCTGTTTCATGCATGCTTTTAAACTCTGCTGTGTGGATGTTCAGCACTGCAGATATCCCGTCAATACCTCTGAATGAGTTTTTCTGTTTCAACTCCTCCATTTCATACCCATAAATTGGATCTCATATTATCCTGTTTTTCTTTTCCAAGAGGCTGGATAGAAGGTGTATCGAGCCATTAGGTAATTTCCAAGGTACATTAATCATCTTACCAGAGTGTAAGAACAAGCTCACAAGTGCCAATATTCAAAGCTAAGTGTTGTGCTAGCAGGTGTCCCAGTGCTCTTGAGGAAGGTCGAATAACATACAATAATGTAAATGACAGTGCTTTCACTAAACAATTATTCTCCATAATGTTCCACAAAAGGAACACAGATACCCTGGGTCCAAAGATGATTTTTGGAATCAGAATGTCAGAAGCAGACACACCAATCTCTTCAGCAAATACAAGTGAAGTCCCTTTAGAGTTACCCTTCAAACACTAGCTTTTATAATAAATGGATTTGACATCAGACTCAAGTCAGAGCTAAGGCTCTCTTCAGAGTCAAGAAAAGAAAATTCCTACAGTTTGCACCAAATTCACAGTATGAAGCTTCTGGTGATCTCAGTGGTGGGGCATTTAAAATTCTTCTATACTAAAACTGGAGCCACATTTCCCCTTTGTCATCTGGCACAGCTGCAGAGGAGTCCTTTCACTCTTGAGGTGCAAACCCCAGTGTTGATCAGGCCAGCACAGGGTGCAAAACATCAGCTGCCCCCAGATACTGCTGAGCAGTGGGAGAATTCCCTTCCTAAGAAAGCTTCTTTGGATGGGGATACAGGTAGGAGCCCAAACTCATCTCTCCTGATTCCCTCCCTGGGTTGAAAAATCTCTGAAGTTCTTTTCTGGCCAGAATTTTCTCTCATCTAGGGCCCAGTGCAAGTTCTGCACAAAGACACAGATGTTCTTTTTTTCGCCTTCAGGCACATTTCAGCTTTTTTTCTTTTATTTTAAGGGCTCATCCATCAAAACACAGACAATCGTAGACGTGACTATCTTGGCAAGTCTGTGTGATCATTACAAAAGGGGAGTGGGAGATGATGATGACAGCTGTGTTTTTTGGAGAGAGAGAAAGGAATTTTAGGTCTCATTTGATTCTTCACTTTTACTGGCTTTTGCAAATGGCAGGAAGATTGCAACATCTTCATTCCCAGAACAATATCAAATCTGTAAACCCTCAAATATCACAGAATTACTTTTAAACTCAAATATCATTCCCAGTCACTATACAAAGGATATTAATGCTGGGATTAAACTACAGAATGACATCAACCAAATTAATTTTCTCCCCTTGTATACCCATGTTCACCACGTCCTGTATCTTGTCTGAAATATGAATGAAAATTAATTTCCTATGGAGGGGGAATGGCTGTGAGAAATATTGAAGCAATTAATTACTGTAGATTTTGTTCTTCTTGACCAAGACATTTCTATTTTCTTAACACTTAATTGATGTTGAGTTTTTAAGTAATGGAATAAGGAGAAGCTGAAGTGATATTATGTAGAATTGGGTTATGCTCCCCTTCTTCCTCCACATCATCTGGGGTGCCTGCTGACATTTTAAAAGGGAGTTTCACAACGTTAAAATTTATGGAGTATAATATGTAGATCCTTGAGAAATAGGTGCTGGTTTTACTCAAATATCAATAAAAGATGGAGCATGCTGAAAACACCAAATGCATTTTAAAAGTGCAATAAATAATGGTTGAAAATTATGATTGACTTTTAAATTATAGCCAAAAAATATTAGATCTTCAAAGGGTCATCATGAACTTTCCTTTGTTACCAATTACATATTGAAATTAGAATGTAAGGTTTCAATATATCCTTCCCAACACTGTCTGCACATCAAAATAAACTCACCTTATGCAATTTTATTTCACAGCTGATTTTCCCTTATATCACGTGACTATCAGAAGAGCAGTGTGCATACTCATGCTTGTATTTGTACGTACCTGGATTTTTCATGCTCATCCAAGCATTACAAACCACTGTCATCAAGCAGCCCTCCACAGCCAGTGGTGTTAGCCCTTGGTTTAATAGCTGACTGACCCTTCATGTTTGGTGAAGCAGAAATGTGTATTCAAACTCATCCAAACGTGGGGATGAGCAGCAACTCTCAGTGCCTCACTTGACAGGACACCATGGAATTTCTATAAAGGGACCATATCCTCTGCAGAGAGGATAAGCAAACCCATTGTCAGCTCTTTTCTCCCAGCAAGAAAGACTCCCAATTTAGAGCAGCTAATTAACAGTTAACTGTAATCTCTAGAGCTGTATTTTGAGGATAATAAATCCTAAGCCTGGATAAATCTCTGTGGGAAGCATAACAAGACCAGCCCTCATCTGTATCTTGTCACGCAGGTATGAAACCCAGATCTGGGACTATTCACAACTTGTGGTCCCTTGTTAACCAGTTCTGAACCCACAGAACTGCTCCAGCACTGGTAGGGTGAGTCTGGCTGTGGTGACTGCTCAAAGCAGTGAAAAACCAGGTTTCAGGCAATCATGCCTTTTGAAGCACTTTCCAAGTTTCTAATCCCTGATTTTGCTACCAGAAATTTCTTGGTGTTTCTGTTGATACGTACAAGTTGTAGCAAGATGCAGAGTGTTACAGATCTTCCTTTGCAATTACATCAGTATTACTAACCATGGGCCACAGGCAGAAAGCTCAATATCAGCTGAGCAAAGCTACATTTTCAAAAAGGGCCTTACAGTGTTGGACACCCTGAGCACTATGCTGAAGTCCCCAAGCCATGTTTAGAGCTAGCATCACTCAGGAATGATTGACTGATTGATTGATATGAAAAACTGGCTCACAATGACAGGCACCAAAAATCAAAAGTTAGTTGCAAATTGTCTACCCAGTAAGACCAGCTTTAGAGTCAGGTAAAAAGTGCTTGGAAGACTTGAAATGCAAGGTTAATATGAGTGCTCATTGCCATGCTTAATGCGCAGAGTGCTATTTCTAGTGGTGGTCTTTCCCTTCCCCAAAAGAATTATTGAAAGCGACATTCCAATCTGACAGATGTTTAATTACATATAAAACTCTGCTGAAGTCACAGGCAGATTGAGTGTTTCTGCAGATAAACAGAAATATACTGATTTAATTCTAACAGCAGCAACAACATATTTCAATATTGGAAGCGTGCAGAGAGAATACCTAATAAAAAGTTAAGGATTTAGAAGAAACTTCACTGATAGGTTTATACACTATGATTTTTCCTTGTCTGAATCATTTATAGAAATCGACACACTGCTCTTATAGATATCTGAAATTTTTTCTACATTTAGAGCAGGTCTTGCATTCAGTTTCTGTCTATGTAGTTTCAAGCCCAAGGTTCCCCTTTGAATTCTGGTGATAAAGTTCAAAGCAATTCCAATCTAACTTTCAAGGTGTCAGTTAAACTTATAATGAAGTCATAATTTTTGTTTTGATGAGTTTAAAAATAAATTTTGTGACCAGCCTCACACACTGTCTTCTCTACTTCCACTGCTGCTAAAATGTCTCCTGTCTTGGTCTTGTCATACTTAGGTCTTGATCTCATTGCCTGGAAGTGAGATCTACTGCTGTGGTTTCCAAACCTCCATGTGAGGCTGACAGGTATCTCTGGCACACCTGGGTGCTTTTAGAACAGGAGCTGGAAGTCCTTTCTAAAGATGCCTGACTACCCTGTTCAGACCATCAAATTTCACTCTTCTTTGTGAAATGGGGCAGAATAAATAAACTCATCCACACACACGTAAGATTCACTTCTGAGTTGTTAATTTTGGTTAAACCATGAGGGGTTTCTGCCCAGGCAGTGCTGGTGAGACATTAATGAAAGCAAATCACCATAACCATCACTCAGAATTGATGTTCTGATCCAATAAAAATGAGAAAATTTTGCTGTTGAAGGCTCCTTTTCTCTGGACCCATACTGTGATTTACCAGGTATGATATATAGAAGCTGAACCATTTATACCAGAGCACAGAAATGATGTTACTGCTGCAAATATCTCATTAAACCATGCACATACTCTGATGAAAAATAGCTTTTGCAAAATCACATACACAGGCCACTCTGTCAGGATCATGGATAATCCTGGGAACACTCAATAATCACTGGCAGGATTTTGCTTTATAATTTACAAATATCCCCTTGGGAATTTTAGCTCTACCATGCAATGGCTCTACTTCAGGAAGGGTCACAAGGTGTTTGTGACATTGCTCACAATCCTTTTTGCCTCTTTGAATTTAAGAATGAAAGAGCTGAAAAAATAAACCACATTCAAAGCTATAACTATCACATGGGAACTTTCCTGAAATCTCCCCTCCACTGGCCCACATCAGATCTTGCCTAATGTCATTTTTGATATTTAAATGAAGTAGCAACAGCATATTAAATATATAGATATTGAGAATTTTGTGTTTGCCAAGGAAACACCTGGAAGCAGATGTTATGTTCAGTCCCAAAAAGATGTTTCTAACATTTCAGTGAAAGCAAAGGAGGATCAGCAGATCTCCAGGCAATGCCACCCACAGGGCCCAGTTGTTTGTTTGATGTTGGTGCTATAAACATGCATTCACCTTTTTTTTTATAGGCAATTACTTTTTAGTTTCAAAGGGGAGCTTTGGTTTCATTTCCTTATTTGGTACATATGGAAGAGCTGCCTAAAGCACTAGGCAAGAACTTTTGACATTTCTATAAAAACCCAAGTGCAATCAATAGCTAGATATTGAGGTCAGGAAAGTAGCTACTGAAAAAGTTCAGTTAGTTACTGTAGTTTGCACAAAGAAACCACTTTTCATTTAAACCCACAGATTTAGGATAGAAGCTAGTGAAGGGCTATAGGGATGACATGATGTCAAAATAAAAATAAATTGTCAGTATAAATCCAGGGAGACACTGTCACAATATCAGCTTGAAACAAAATGACACCGATGCAAATTTTATAAGAAACAACTTTAAGATGTCAAGACACTGGTAAATTGATGTCAGTTCAGGTCTGCAGGGAGACTGTTAAGATTAAAAAAGAAAAAACCTAAACAAACAGAAAAGCATTCCCAGAGTAATGGCTATAATAGGCATTTCTAATTTTGTCAGTTGAAGTTAGTTGTAGCAACACAAACACGCAGATACCATGATTAAAATGTCAGCAAAAAGCCCCAAAATCACACACACAAAACCAAAAGAAAATATTGATAAAAACATAATACACGCTTCTTGCATTGTTTGTACAGTTAGACACAGACATTTCCCATTTGGACCGCTTCTATATTTAAATCCATAATCTCTGATGCTATTTCAGTTGACTAATAAGAAATCTGGAAGCTTCTCTATGCAATACAAACCTCCTGTAGCTTTTTACCCATGCAGTGTGCAACAGAATTTATGGTGAGTTGAACAGATCAAATAGACAGCAGGAGCAGAGCTTGGCTCTTCCAGTCTCTCATTATCAGGCTTTGCTGGATCTCCTTGTCATCGTTTCACATGTCCTGTAATTCAGTGTATCCTGCTAAATCTGAGTCTAACCCCACTAGTGGCCAAAAAGACTCAGAAACACAAACAGATTTATTTTGAAAGTCCTACAGGATTTTCTAGGAGTGTTTTGAAGCGCTGTTTTTGAACAGTGGGATGTTGGGGGCAGTTGTGAGAACACTTAATGCCTGGCATCTCTTGGAGTCATTTACATTCAGGCAAAAGTGGGTGGAAATTCTGCCATGTGAAAGCGACATTTGCGAATGTGCAAATGACTGCACAGCGCTTTTGGAGCAGTCACAACCAGGGCCCTGCTCAGCACTGTGGTGCTGCCATGTGCAGCATTAACCTTTACCATGTTCTGCTTTCCCTGCACACAACAACAGCAGATCCTTGTCAGGGGGTGGTTGCACAAGATGGTGCATATGCTTCCAGGCTCCCAGTCCCAGATCAAAAATACATGGCATGTAGCACAGAACTATCTATACTCATTCCCCTTTCTAAATTGATTTGAAATACTTTAGGGTGTACATCTGCCTCTGAAGACTTTTTGGCATAAATCCTGCATTTTAGGCCCTGGCTACTTTAAAATAGAAACTATTATGCCACTAGGACCAAAGTGGATCAGGTTCCAACTGCCTGAAGTTCTGATCAGCCACAGGTGCTCTATTTATCATCAACGTGAGCTCTGTTGAAATTAAATACATTCTGCAACCCCATTTTGGTGTATGTTCAGTCATACAAACCTAAATAATAACAAAACCCACAGGCAATAATAATAATGACACCTTTGAAATCATTAATTCCTGAGTTTGTGTTTAGAAGCTGACTGAAAATATCACAGGGCCAGATTTCAACACCTTCCATGCTGGAGCTTATCTGAAGTGAAACCACTGACGTCAGTGGAACGATTCCAGATTTATAGCTGCCAAGTTATGCACATCTCCGTGTGTGTCACTTTATGTTAGTTATTTAATGCATTGATTTGCATACCATAAGCAATTTGCATAGAACCAAAATTTGCATAGGACAGCGTGGAGGAGCCACACCAACATGCCTGAAGAGGTGAGGGGAGTAAAGCATCTGGAAAGTGGGGTGAAGGTGTCAGTGGTTGTGTGCAGTGAGGTCTGTGGCTGATTTGGGGGGCTGATGCTATGGCTACATCAATTAAACCATGGGATACTGTGCCTTTCACCTGCCATCCTTGTGCACAGCAGTTGTGCCTGCATTTCCTACCCAGGGCTCAGCTGCTGCGAGTGGGGACCGAAGGCTGATGCAGCAGGAGGAGAGGAGTCAGGAAGTAGGAGGGATGCTGGCCATGTTTTCTGGTGGAAACATCACTTGGTGGCTAACACTTGCACTGCCAAGTCAAATTTGGAGCCAGATGAGAGGAGGCTCATGTGAAATACACATGTGAAAGATGTAATGAAAAATACATGGACTTGCTAAGCCCACACATGTACTCTAGGGTAAATGTAATGAGAATTTAGCTAAAATTGACATGAATCATTGACATAAAGGAAACTGTCATCAGGAAACTTTGGGATTATCAACAAAATCTTAGCTACTCCCTGCTCAAAGCACAAATCTCAGGTACTGATCTTTTGACCACTTTCTAAAAATTGCTAATTTATTCTGGAGGAACTATAAGAGTTTTACTTTGAAGGGTTACCTAGAAACTCAGTTTACATCATTAATATCCTTAGTCTTCCAGGATGAAAGTAATGTTTTCCTCCTCAGAAATCTCTCTGAGATTAATTGCCAACTGGCATTTTCCATGCATACACATCCACTCAGCACCATCTGGGGTCCTTGAAGGGCAAACTGGGGAAAAGTGCAACCCTGCCAGGTTCTCTGGCTCCCTGGGTGCTCAATGCCTGCTAATGTCTACATTTTTAGCAAGAAATTCCTGCTTCTGTGCAAATCTGAATCAGTGGATCTTAGCAGCTTGGATTTTACAGAACTTCATCAGACCCATCCTTCTCTCTAAATGTCCTCAGTGGCTTTGAGGATGCTGTTGGAGATGCAACCCTGTGGCCACATTCATTTCAAGCCCTGGTTAAGGTCATTGATCACTGTGAGGAGGAGAAGAGCAGCCCTGGAATCGTGCTTCAACCTTGAGAGATTCAATCCCATCTGCTTCCCCATACACTTTTGGTGCTGCTTTCTCTGTTGGCACCCAGAGGAGATTTTTGTTTTCCAAATGTTCTAATGTCAGGACTTAATCAGAATGCAGAGATGCTGCCTGTTTCAAAGGCTGAGTAACCAGACCATTTCTGTTGGGAGACCTGGGGTGTCTGCAGTACAACCTCTCCAAAAAGTAAAATCTCACCCAAGGAAGTTAGCTTAGTGGAACTGTGGGATCCCAGCTTGCTTTTCCCTAAATATATAAAGTTTGTATAATGAAAAGATGGTGTGTCCTTAGACTCTGTCTTCCTTGGGGACAAAGTTGTGTTCTTCACTCCTTTTAACTTGCAGAAATTAGTTCACTTGCAGCAAAAGTTGGGAAGACAACAATTTAATTTGCAGTTTTAACAAAGGCTAAGTGTTCATTCATGAAGCAGCCCAAGTGGCAGAGATGCAGTCACATCATCTCTGCTGCAGGTCCCCTGCTCAGGCCAGACCTGTCTGCCATTGATTTAGTGGGCTGAACTAAATTCAGTAGGCTCCAGATTTTAACCAGACTTTCTAGCCTTTGATAGAAACATTTATTACCTTCATTTCTCTTTTGGCCTACTTTTAGACAATCTGCAGTTGTTTGGGGGGACAAAAATAAAAGGTACTTTTTCTAGCTGAAGGCAGAGCCCTTCAGAGCAACTCCCTCCCAGCAATGGTTAAAGGGGAAAATCCAGTTTTTGCAAACTGCTCCTGCAGCAATATGTTACCCATTATTATTATTCTTCATTATGAATAAACGGAGGTTATTTAGGTTTATAAAAAGAAGTGGAGCTCAGCTGTGTCTTTCAGTATCTGTCATGAGTGAATTGCTGTGACGGACAGATTTCAAATGGTCAGTTCTGTTTCTCCCACTGAGATCTAGATCAGTTAGTCAGCCTGTTAGTGATAATCATTCCTAAGCAAACAAACAAACCTCAAAGCCCACGCACAATTTTTGCATCAGAACCTATATTTAACTTTAAATGGGTGGTTGGCTGCAGTTTCTGCTCTTTCTCTATTATTCTGCTTCTCTGTGTTTGTCTCCATCTATCGCGTGTTGTTGCATTTATTAAAGTTCTTTTCTTATGAAAATGTTTCTAATCACAAAATAACTCCCAGTGTAGCAAGTTAAATTAAAGCCTCTCACAATACTTCAGGTAGTGAAGTGGCAGTGGTTCTCATAAACCCTCTCTTTTTGGATTGGTCACAGTTCTGCTCCAGGGCACCTGGAATACCATTTCAATACTTCTAAAGATAAATAGAGTTCTGTCAATAAACTGAAAATTGCTTACCTTGTCTTGTTCATCAATTTAGGCATTGAAAAAAATCTGCCTCCTGGGATTGGCAGAGCTTTTCCATCTGAACTGAAAAGTGCTAAGCCTGCCATATTTAATGACAGGCCTGGGAGGGTTAATGAAAGAGCAGAAGTGGCATTTCACCTTGACTTGCAGCTGCCCTGTAACATTGCCTAAGGGTCCAGCTAAGTGTTAGCTCCATCTGAGCAGTACAAGGCAGGAGCAAAGACCTACAGAGAATTCTAACAGGATATCCTCAATTGCCCTGCTTCTTGCCCTGCTTGCCTTTGTGTGTGTGTTTGTGTGAAACCTGTAACCAATGAAGCCTCAGGGATTTCTGTCTTCATTGGTAACAAAAGCTCTGGAAATGCTGAAAAACTGAGCAAGAAAGAAATGCTGCAATGAATGACTAAATCATCTTCTAGCTTATGCCTGGACTCTCCCAGCATTTCAGAATTTGCTTTTGTTATTGATAGCTTCATTTTTATTAGCTAAACATTGATGATTAGTCTAGACTGGTAATTAGCAGCGATCCTTTTACACAGAGGCTTGGATTAAGAGCTCTTGTGATTTGGTGGACTCTAGTTTGTGTGAATGTCAATTTGATCCTTTTAACATGCTCATGCTAAGTATCAACAGGCTCCTGGGAATCCTGGAAGTGCAGTGCTGAACCTCTCAGATGCTGAGCAACAGCTGGGGTGCTGTTTCCATTTGAAAGGCTTTCTTCTATTCTCACTAATGGAGGATCAAAAGTCATCCCTTCAATTAAAAACTAAAGAAAGAATCTCATTCTTCGGCATTTTATCTCTAATTAAGGATTTTAGTGGGAAATGTACAGCAGCGCTCACTGATTAATTTATCAAACACAAAAATCCCCCTCTCCTCTACCAGTCCAATTAGCCAGGCATTTTATATGGCTGAGAGATTGAAACACTGTTACTACATGGGAACCAGAGGCTCTTTGCATTTGAAATTGTGTGGTAAAGAGACTGGAAAATTTCTTGTCTAATACCGTGCATACTTAGGGCCTGATCCTGTGAATTATTGAAAATCCCTGCTAAAAAATGCATGGTCTTCTGAAGGTCCATTCCAGTATGATATTCAATATCCTGAACACACAGGAGCATCAGGGAAAAGCAGAGGATGCTGAATGCTTTGGAAAATAGAGCATTTACTGTATAAAATGCCCAAAGGGAAGCATAGCTGCTGCTCAGACCATCTCAAGCACCGTGGAGCATAATTCACAGTGTTAGCTGCTGCCTTCTTACCTTGTGCTGAGATCTCTGTGCATTCCGGAGCAAGGGATTGATCTCTCCTTCCACAAGCCAGCTGTCAGAAACAATGTGGAAATATATTATCAATCATTTGTCACTCCCCTCTAACACAAGGATCATGAATCACGCTGTTTGTCAGCTCATGTCCCTTGCCTATACATCAGAAAGGGGTTATTATCATCTCACTTTTCCTCTGCTGAGAGCAGGCATGTGAGCCACAGCATCCAGACCATTCTCCCTGTGGCATGAGTGTCTCCCAGGAATACACTGGGAAGCACATTACCTTTCATCTGTTCTTTATTTGCTTATCCTCCCTCTCAGGGTAGTGTTTGGTGAATGGCTTTGTGTTGTGGTATATTTTTGGGGTTTTTTTTTTTTTTTTTTTTCCATTTTATTCTGATATTTGATGATTTTGTTGTTGTTGCTACTGTCTTGTTTAATTTATTTCAAAGAACTATGTTGCATTTTTGTTACGGAAGGTAAGATTAAGGGAACATGCTTGGTTTTTCAAAAGGATTTGAACAGTTCTGGAGCATGGGGATGCTCAATAGACCTAGCCTTGAGTAAGGAATTAGTGCTAAACTGCACAGCCTTGATCAGAGCAGCTGGGAGGTGCTGTGGCTGCACTTGGGTGGATGGATGAGGTCATATCCAAACATCTTGGAGTGCAGGCCTTAGCAGGTTTACATCAAGAGTGTGTCATTGAAGCAAATCTCCTCATTCTTTCCACTTAGTGCCCTTTGGTTTGCATTGGGCAGAGCTCTGAGGCCATGACTTGGGCTCCTTCCAAGTGATATTAAATTGGAAGAAGTGTGTCCTGCTTCTGAGGGCACTCCCTGGACATGCTGGCCCTGACCTGCCCCCCTGGTGCCTCTCACGTCCCTTCCCTGGGGCTGCCAAACCCCATTTTGGTCCAGTCTGAAGAGAACAGCTTGTTCCCCAGGGTTCTTCCCAGCCATCCCAGGCTCTGTCTGACATGATTTCCACTCCCTAGGCTTCATCCTGACCCTTGTGCTAGTTAGCCTTGGCTGAGGGTTCCCTCACTGCCCTTCTCCCTTGGAACAGGGGGGGAAGCAGGATGAGAAATCTCAGGCAAAGATGTCATGGGGGCTGTGCTCAGTCCCTGTCAGAGTCAGTCCCTGTGCCCCCAGCTTGGCTGAAGGGCTCAGCTGTGCCTTACCTCAGTCCCACCCTGCTCCTTGCCTGGCACACCCCAGTGCCATGGTCCCTCTGGCCCAGCATGGCACCGCCTTTCTCTGCCTGTTCCTGTGTGCCCACATCACAGTAACACTTGTGTCACCCACAGAAAGAGTCTTGTGGCAGCTCTTCAGGCTGGCAGATGAGCTACAGAAGTGTAATAAAGGTCTGTAAAACCATGAGTGGCAGGAGAAGATGAATGATGTTCACTGTGCCCTCCAGTGAGCGCTGTAGGAAACATCAAAAGGAACTCACAGATTAAAGAAAGAAGCAAAGCAATCTGCATATTCCTGTAGTATGGGAGCTCTTTACTGAAGTTAAAAATTTCAGTAAACCATTAGAAAAATTAACAAGAGTGGAAAAACCCAACTAAAATCAAGGATTATGAAATGCAAGTAAGCTGGCTCAGGCAGTCTCATTTACAAAGGACTAGAGATTGTGCAATTCTCCTTGGGCATTGTGGTATGCTGTCCCTGCATGTCCCTGTGTTTCTTGGATGCTGTTGGACAGAGAATTTTGGACCAGACACACCTTTAGTCTGACTTGTGATAGCCATTCCTTCACTTTCATTTCATTCTCACTCTTAAAACCATGAAGGGGGAATATCAAACTCTGATCTCTTTGTGTTCAAAGCTCATGTTCTGCCCTTTGCAGAGAGATTTCCATGGCCTCATCTCTCACTGGTGGAAATTCAGTCCTTCTCATTGCATCTCCTTCTCAAAGAAGTTCATCTCCTTCTCAAAGTCTGAGCTTTGGATGGAGGGCAAGGTACCTAGAGAGACCTCATTTGTTCCTTTCCTAATACAGTCACCTGCATGTCCCAGGGGAAAAGGGAGCCAAAATAAGTAGGAGGGGTTGGGTAATTTTCCAAATATGCTGTGATTCATAAAGAAATAATAAAAATATATTATAAATTTTCTCTCTAGATGAAGATGTTTCAAAGAGCTAGAGTGATTTGGATACTGTGAAGACTTTGTTGACAGGAAATACAAGAATTAGATGGGAGAGGCTATCAAGGAAGACAAAATTATGTTTCTGGAGGATGAGATCATCGAAGAGGAAGAAGATTAAGGCTTTATGAGGAGATGAAAACTAGTTCACATTTATATTGGAAATTTTATTAACTTCACTACTTGCCCAGTCAGTTATGGTGGATGTCTACAGCCTGAATTAAAAGCTCCAGATAACCATGCTGGGGTAAAACTGGAAGCATGTCAACACCATTATTCCCCCTCTTCACCTTGCATTCCACCAACTTGCACTAAGGACATGGTTTTGATGTCTGTATGACATCTCCTTTCTTTCATAGGTGATGCCTCTGATTTTCCTCTGTTCTTTATCTTTTATACCCTTTATAAGTGGTTGGCACTGCATATATGAATTACCAAGAAAAAGCAGAATTGCACAGGCAGGCAGAATTTGCCTAAACACATCCAAACATAAGATAAGGAACAGTTTGGTGCCTTGGAGTGGCTACCTAGAATAAGGATAGACAAGATCAAGAGAATAAAGTGGATATTTATTAAAGGCCTTCAATAGATACACCTTGGGCAGTCAAAAGCCTCCAAGAGGGCTACACCCAAGGTGGATGGAGGCCATGAGTTTTTCAGACAGATAAAAGTTTGGTCTATTAACATATCAGTTAATCCTCCAATTACAGCTCCAGTTAAAGAAGTCATGTACCCCAAGTTTGCTTCTCCCCCACCAATTTCACTTTTGTTGATGCTTTTCAGGGCCTGAGGCAGAGGGTGTCCTCATATCTCAGGCCTAGAGGGATTGTTCTGTCTGACCAAAATGTGAAGACACTGTAACTGTTAACTAACACTGTATATGGAGTTTGGAGTTATGCATTAATGGATCACTATGGGATTTGAAAAGTATAAGGCATCAGCTTCTACATACAGCTCTGGTACTAGGAAAGCAAATTTGTAACTAATATGTAGATAAATTAAGACTAGATTTGGGTCTTATTTAGCTGTATTTAATATTTGTCTTCTGGAATTCTAAACTTTAAAGTTCTGGTGACATGGAAGGAAGAAGTGCAAGGATAACTCTTTCAGCAGCATTTGGAAAGCTAAGAGTACCTGTGGCCTGCTCCCACAGCAACAGGAAAGAATTTTTGATAAAAAACTATTCTGCCTGGTCAGGTAGGACATGAAAAAAGAGGATTTGTTATCCTTAACCTGGCAAATCTCTCAGTTTTCTGTTCTGGTCTGCAGTGGTTTTGTACACCCTGATGTACAGGTGAGCTGCTTTGGATGATGCCTTTAGTGCAGAAATATCTTTGCCCTGCAGTAACCACTGAAGGGTACTTTTTCTTGCCTCTGTACATGTGCCAAACATACCTCATTTTCAATGGAAGTCCAACTGGAACATGGGAGAAAGTCTTCATGTTAATAGTTTGCACAGATTAATCTCTTTGTATGACAGGAAAATTATTTTGACAGGTAGGAATAAACATACGGATATAAAAGAAGATATTTTACACCCTTTGACAGCTAAAGAGCAAGACTGGCTCATCTGGATTTTTTTATACAGTCCACAGTCTTCAAAACTGTCCACAGTTTTGGAGATTTCTGTTTGCAGTGAGAGTGCCTGAAGCTTCAGCTGAATATTTTCAGGAGTGTTCCAAAGCACGTACGTGCTCCCTATTTTCAAGGGCTAAACAAGCATGACTGCAAACAGTATCACTGCACTAGCAAAAAGGTGCTGAACCACACCATAAGAGACAGTAATTCATGATGGAGAATGCTCTGTTATCCATGAGGGAGATTGGTCTTTGTGCAGTGTGAGGAAAAGATAAGCATATTGACATGGCTTCTTTTGAAGTGTCCATCCACTCTGCCGCAGCCTCCTCCTTTCTGCTCGCTTCCTATTGATTATGTCTGCACTAAAGTTCAGCTGACCATTTATATTTCAAGTGAGAAGGAGAGAGAACTGGAGATTTAAAACCATTTAAACACCTCTTGCTAGAGTTAATGCTTTCATGTCACCAGCACTTGTCAGGACTCAGGCAATGAAATTCCTGGGGGTGGTTCATAATGATTCAATTTGTCAGCATTTCAAGCATTTCAAGCAGAAACATGCAGGTCTGATATTCCAGTCCAGGGGGTATAAGAACAGCCAGAAGAGTGTGTCTCTGTGTTACTCACCAGTAAGCAGATGATAGCACAGAGCTGGTGGCACAACTTTAACTGCATTGCAGGATAAATTGGGGGTGCAGGCACAGAGGATGCTGAAATACCTGTCTGTGGGAGCTTTCTATATCTGCTGTGTTAGTCCCTCTGGTAAATACACACAAAGGTACAGCAGTGAGTGCACATGAATGAGGGATGCTCTGAAAATCCTGTGTAAAGATGTAGGTGGACTTTCACATTCATATTTATGTACCTGAGCCATGCTCATTGTAGGTGTATTTTAGGCTTTGACAGGTCTTCAGTAAAATCTGTAGTCAACTTCTGCAGGTTTTTGTAATCCTATTTTCTTATTCTTTAACAATGCTTGGAGACCTGCACAGACAAGAGGGGAAATCAAACAGCAAGAAGAAGACACAGGGTACAGCCTATTCATTATTCTGTTTTGCCATTTCTTCTGTTGTCTGCTTTGTCTTTCCAGACCACATACCTGGTATAATTTGTGTTGTACCTGTGCTAAATCTGGGGCAGAATTTTTTTTTTTTCCTTTTTTGTTCAGCACAGTAGGTGATAGATTGGCGACCTGATATGCCCCCACAGTGCAAACACATGGTGAAGTGTTGTCAAAAGTGCAAAGCAAACAGGATAACAGGAAGGATATCTTCCTTGTCTCCTTGTATAAGGTCAGATTTAAGGGGAAGTTTGGAAAGGATAGCAGGCTGAAAAAAAACCAATAACAACAACAACAACAACAACAACAACAAAAATCCCAAACCAAAAAAACACTAAATAATAATAAAAAAAGCCATTACTAACTTTTTTTCATAAGTGCTAATGGCTTTGTTTCAACCAATTACAAACTAGTCTCTAGGTTAGATGATCCTTTTCTTTAGACTGTCTGCACACAGGGTTATACCTGTGATCTGAGAAACCTGGTGGTTTGATGGGCTACTCCTAAATATCTGCCATGAAAGGTGACTGAGAGAAGTCAACACAGGGTTCACAAGTTCAAAGTCCCTCTTAAGGATCTGTGTTTTCTCCAGTGGCTGTTTTCCTGACATGGAAAAAGTCTGAATAATTACCAACTAGGAAAACTGAAAGAGTAAGCTGGAAACTAACCACATAGACTGTGTCCAGCCTAAACTTACTCTCCTGTTTGCAGAGCTTGTATGCTGACAATAAATAAGCATAGATTATACATGTGTGAAAAGTAGTATTTTATCTCCATTGGATTTTAATATTTGTTTATCTATGAGAATCTTCTATGTCATTTAATGTAATGTGCTTGTCTGTGGTACCTTTTTAGTAAAGATTCAATATGCTGCTTCTGACAGAGGTTATTCAAATAACTGATTAATAAAGCTGCACAAAAAAGTAGGAGCTGATTTTCTTTTTCTATGATAGGATGAATCTCTTAGTGTAGAACCTTTATGCAGCTTCCATTTCCCATACACTGCTCTCTTTTTAATGATTTATTTAAAATGCTCACATTAAAAATAAATTTAACGCAAAACACTCATAAAGCTTGGATCCTCCTGTGACTGTGGAGCTTATTCTAGAGTAATTTCATAGGGCAGTTTCATTAAGGGGCAATTTTGTCAGCTGCTTCAGGCTGGTTTTTCAGGAGGTCTGGAATAAATAGTCCATGAGGAAGGACAAAGTGAACCAGTATTGTTACATCTTTACACCACTGAGGGGAAGGTTAATTGCAATGTAAGAATCTGAAAGATAAAAGATGTGATTAGAAACAGTGAGCTTGAAGCACTGGAAGGAAAAAAAATATATCAGACAGAAGGAAAAAAAATCAGCGATATTCAAAGAATACAGAATTAATATAAAATAATAAAATAAGTAAAAGTATCTGCCATTGTCTTTAAGCAAAACAGGGCATAATAAAAAGAGACAGAATTTAGGCTCTGAAATGGGTAAAAGTAGATATTTATTGTCTATTTATGTCTAGATTTATTTATTTGTCTATTTAGTTTCTATTTATTGTCTAGATGTACAATGGAATAAAAAGAAGATTTTATAAAAATAGGTTCAAGCCTATTTTTATAAAAGCCACAAGGAAAAGATGGAAGAATTTTAGTGCCTGATTTTAACAGATACTAAAACAAATGCTTAAATAAGGCTTTTTCCTCCCTGTTTATTTTTCTTTGGAATTCACTGTTAAAAATTCCAGAGCTAGATGTTGCCAAGAGCCTCTATCACAGAGGTCAATCATCTTAGAAAACAGATATTCCCATCTACTGAACCTAGTAAATTTTACTTGCTGTCATGGATAGATATTATAATATCCTTGTGCTGCAACAATTAAGGTGGAAATAACGTTTCCATTAAAAAGATCATATAACTCAGTGGGGAAAAACTAAATGATCCAGCTGGGCTGAAGCTGTGCTTTGGACATATCTGCCTTGAAGAGAATGTTTCCATCAGATTCAGATTTTAAATTGAGATGTGTCTAAATAAAATTGTAGAAATATTTTTTTAGGCACCAATGTATCTGTCGAAGGCTATGTAGAAAAAAGCATTCTGAGGCAGTACAGCCAGCCCTTGGCATGGGATTTGCTCTGGAAAGGCCACACTTCTCAGGCTTGGATAGAAATTCTTCTCCTGAACTGGATGAACAATTCCACAGTGAAGTTATTTGGAATAAAGCATTTTAATTGAGGTGGTGACGGTTCTCAGTACTTTTGGGCCTTAAATGGATGATAAAAAATTGATATTAAAAAGGAAATCCTGCACAGCTTTCCAGATAGACCCTGATGTTCCCAAATTTCCCTCTCCCTGCCTCCCTTCAGACTCAAGCCAGGCCATGGCTTCCTCAGGAAGACTACATCAATCTTCTCCTCTGGCAATGTTTAACCCATTTCCCTCTCTTCCTGACCTCCCCTCTCCCACTGTCCCTCTGCTGGCAGCCTGAAGAGTGGGACATAGGAAGGGACTGTTTTAAAGGAGCAGCAAGACTCAGGTAGGTGTAGAGGAGAAAGCAGAGGAATTCTTCAGCCCTCCTGGACCCTCACAGCTAAAGCATCCAGCACACATCTAGAGCAGAGGGAGTCTGAGCCCCAAACACTCAGGTTTCCTTTTGCAATTGTCTCCTCATGGGGTTATTTAGGAGCAGGAAAGCAAAATGCAATCAGGATCCATCCAGACACATCCACAGGGGAGAATAAATGTTACAGTACTTGGGATAACAAGGCCAGGTTTGCAGTGACCCCACCACACCTTTCCTTAAGGGAGATGTAATTTGGCTCTTACTCTGTCCTAAGGATCAGCCTGGGCACAGCCATGAGCGTCTGTGATTTGTGACATAAGGACCAAGACTAAACTGTGTGTCCCTTGGTATCAGGCTGGGACATTGACTCATCATCTTGCTGACTGTTCTCACAACAGCACAAGGTCTTCCATTATCCCAGACCTTCATCTTTTAGCAGACAACTTGTTATACACTATTTACTTGAAGAGCAAAGCAGCCAGAAAGTTTCTTTAATGAGTACAATGGATTCTGATCTCTGCTCAGCTCTCATTTATCTCAAATCCATGTTCCAAAGTCAGTGCTGAGTGCAAGTCAGGGAAGAAAATGAGGCATAAGGGTTAGCTAAGAGAGACCAAACTGCAAAGATAAGAGGCCAATAACATGTATGACAACTACAGATATAGGAAAACAAGGTTAGAACTTATGTGAGAGGATCTAATGTAGTCAAATTAAAGCAATCCAGAGCAATAGTTAGTGCTTCACTCACATCCTGTCTTCATTTGGGTACAAGCTGGATGGAATATCAGGCAGGGCAGTGTGGCCATTCACCAAGCTCTGTACTGGACACAGGAACACCTTCAGTGTAGCCTGGCCCTGGTCCTGGTGACAGGGACAAATGGGTGGTGACAGTGCCAAGAGCCAAGGGAATGGAATAAAGCTGCATCAGGGGGGATTTAGTTCAGGTATTGGGAAAAGGCTATTTCTTCACTCAGAGGGTGTTTGGTCACTGGAACAGGATCCCTAAGGAAGTCTTCACAGCTCCAAGCCTGACAGAGTTCAAGACGTGTCTGGACAATTCTCTCAGGCACATGATGGGATTCTTGTGGTGTCCTGGGCCAGGAGCTGGATTCTATAGTTCTTGTGGATCCGTTTTAACTTAGGATATTCTAAACCTGTGCAAATATAAAGTGCTTTATAAATGCAAGCCTTGCCTGGGCTTTGTATGTTTTTTGTCCTGTTAAATGTTTCAATATCTATATAGAAAAACCTTTTCACATCATGACTTTTACTTTAATTCAGCATTATCAATGCAACCATAGGAAAACTTTTCTTTGTGATACAGAAACTCAGCTGTTGCTTTGTGGCTGTCTCATAGCAGTTTAAATATTTCCTTCCCAGCTCAGCACAAAATTAGCCCTAATGGATATCTACTTTAGAACACAGTTCTTCCTTTGGCTTTTTCTTTTTTTTTCTTTCCACATATTTCTTTGCACTTTCTCCCTCCAATATTTCTCCCTGAATCATTACCCAATCACAGTATATTGTCAAGCTTCTCAGATAAAAGTGCAGAAGTGGAGATTAAATGTCACTTGCTCTGTTTGCACACTTCTCCGCTTTCCTCGGAGCCCATCAGGATGGGACCTGAGTGGTTTCTGTCTGAAATGCAGGCATGCTCACTGGATGAGAGCACCAGGAGAGCCTGCCAGCAGGGTGTTTGAGGCAGGTCAAGGCAGCTGTGCCACAGCAGAGGACCCCTGGAGCAAGGCCCTGTGCAGCACCATGTGGAAGGAGGGATGTTCTACTTGGACTGTTACCATCCGTGCTGGGTTTGAATGGGATAAAGTTAATTTTATTCATAGTATTCAGTATTAGGCTGTGTTGTTGCTGAACACCTGCCTGCCCATGGGAAACGGTGAATGAATTTTTTGGTTTGTTTTTCTTCTATACATGGTTTTTACTTTCCCTATTAAACTGTCTGAATCCCAGCCCACAGATTTGCTCATTTTATCTTTCTGATTCTCTTCCCTATCCCTCCAAGAGGGGAGTGAGTGAGCTGTTTTGTGGGGCTTAGTTCCCAGCTGGATTTAAACCACACCATCAGATGCAGAAACTTCTGCTTTTTTTTTTTTTTTTTTTTGGCATTTGCATTTGAACAGTAAAAATATGCCTTTGCCGTTGCAGAGTTAACATGATAACCAATCTGGGGAAATGTAGATCCTCTCCTAAAATGTGATCTCCTGCACCTCAAAAGTTATCAGGACCTTTAGGCATCTTTGGATGGAATGGGGCCCAGGAATTCAGTATTTCAAACCAGTTGCTATGAAGCAGTAAGTGTGTTGGCAGCCTGGGGAAGAGAAACGTGTGCTTCTGCCTCCCTCTCCTGCACTAATGTTTGTTATTATATCTACACTCATCCCAGCTTTTAGCTGCAGCCAGAACTCTCATTAATCACCACCTGGGAACACCATCTCAGAGCTTTTGTGAGGAAAAGCAGAGGGGAAGGAGGCTGTGTGTTGTGTGGAGGTGTGAGTGAGGATTTTGGGGTGCAGAGTGAGAGACTGAAGTGAGGCAGAAGTAGAGCAAGGAGGGAAGAGGAAAGGACGCTCAAGACCTGTTTGGGGAGATAGAGAGACTGAGAAAACACAGAGGGGAAAGAAAAGATAACCCTATTTCAAACAAATTGGGCAAAAGGGAGAAGAGTGCACTACTAACAATATCCCATTTAGATTGCTCTTTGCCACAATTGCTGACAAAATCTAAGAGAAAAAAATGTAATTAGGTCAAGACCATTTGCCTATAGCAAAGATGAGGCCAGGAGGAACCCTCCCCCCAGTTTCTGGTAGAGTTCTTCCCTCCTTGTGAAGACTTTCATCTAGATCTCATTAGGAACAATTTTCTTTTTGGTCATAATTTGTGCTAAGAATGGCACAGAAAGTACCCCAGGGCAAGCAGCTCTCCCATTTCCTGTAAGGCTTTACTCTGATCTTTGGTAATTGGTGGACTGCTAAAAAGGTTATTATTATTTATTATGTTTATTACAGTCATGCCTAATAGCCAATAAATGATATGGTTTCCTTATGTTAAGCACTCTACAAACATACAGTGATAGGGAATCTTTGGCCTACAGAACTTGAAGTTCAAACAGAGACATGGGTGAGGCTAAGAGCTTTATGCAGGGGAGTGAGGAGTGCCAGCAGCACAGGCAGCCCTGCAGCACGTGGCAATAGCTCCATGCTTTTATTTCAATGACAGGATGAGAGGAGTAACTACAGAAAAGAAAACTTGGAGTACGGAGAGAAGAAAATCAAGACACATGATGTGCTGTCAAGGAGTTCTAAGAGTACAAAACTGGCCCATTGGGAACTACAGATATGTCTGAAATTCAATAATGCCCTGGTTTGGACTGTTCTGTAACCCATTGCTTGGTGTCTTTTAATGATGCTTCTCCACAGGTTATTTCCTTTTTCTTTTCTTTTTCTTTTATCGGGGAAAAACAGTTGCTCACAATGGAGAAGACATAGTCCAGCACCATTTTAGGCACAAGATATTCAACTTATGTGCTGCAGATGAAAAACAATGCTCTTACAAAACCATTTTTCACTGCTCAGTCATTTTGTCACTGTTTTCCAAAGAACATACAGCAATGTCACTGGAACAATACATAAGGAATGGAAAAGTCTCTAGTTTTTTTACTGATTTGCAGATGAAAAATATTTTCTTCTGAAAATGTAAGGAATTTTTGTTTTCTCTAAATTGAAAACACTGGGAACAAACTTTCCTTAAGTCAGAGATATTGTCTGAGACATTCAAGGCCTGTGATATGGTCCTGCACGACATCCTTCACTCTCTGTTGGAGGGACAGACACGTGGTGGGTGGGGTGTTTGGTGGATGATGAACTGCTTGGGGGTCACAACCAGAGGGTAGTGGTCAGTGGCTCAGTGCCCAGGATGTCCTGCACAACATCCTTCACTCTGTGTTGGAGGGACAGAGATGTGGTGGGTGGGCTGTTTGGTGTGGAGGGACAGAGATTTGGTGGGTGGACTGTTTGGTGTGGAGGGACAGAGATGTGGTGGATGATGAACTGGCTGGGGGTCACATCCAGAGGGTAGTGGTCAGTGTCTCAATGCCCAGATGGAGGTTGGTGACAAGTGGTGTCCCTCAGGGGTCCCCACTGGGACCAGTGCTAATTAATGTTTTCATCAATGACAGACAAGGGGATTGAGTGCACCCTCAGCAATTTGCAGACAACATCAAACTGAGTGGTGCTGTTGACACACCTGAAGGACAGGATACCATCCAGAAGGATCTGGACAAGCTTGACAAGTGGCCCACAAGATTCTCATGAGGTTTAACAAGAACAAGGGCAAGGTGCTGCACCTGCATTGGAGAAACCCATTATCAGTCCCGACTGGGAGATAAAGGGATTGGGAGCAGCCCTTCCCAGAAGGACCTGGTAGATGAGAGGCTGGACATGACCCAGAAACCCCCAGAAACCCCCCATGTCCTGGGCAGCAGGTGAGTGAGGAGATTCTGCTCTGGTGAGACCTCACCTGCAGTGCTGCATCCAGCTCCGGGGTCCCCAGCACAAGAGAGACTTGGATCTCTTGGAGCAAGTCCAGATGAGGGGCACAAAAATGATCAGAGAAGAACTGTCCTATGGAGAAAAGCTGAGCTAGTTGGGGTTGTTCAGCCTGGAGGAGGCTCTGGGGACACCTCACTGCAGTCCTTCAATACTAAAGGAGGCCAACAAGAAAGGGAAGAGGTTTTTGGCAGACTGTGTTGCTGTAGGACAAGAGGCAGATTGTTTCAAACTAAAAGAGGGCAGGTTAAACTAAATATAAGGAACAAATTTGTGTGGTGAGAGTGGAGAAACACTGAAAGAGATGGCCCAGAGAGGTGGTGGATGCCCTGTCCCTGGAAACACGTGGATACCATTGAATTGTGATACAGAACCATGTGTGCAATTCCTCTCTTTATGGACAGAAAGGCTACACATCTACTCATACAGAAGGGCTTGTTTTTTTGGCTGAGTGGACAGATAGCATGGCACAGGTCATACCTGCCTGGAAAAAGCCCTTCTCTTTCTTCCCTCAAATAGGATGACTGTACTGAGTAACAAGAAGAGACCATGACTGATGCTAATACCAAGCTGAACAAGGAAAATCTGCCAGCTGGCACAGGAATACTACAACATTAAAAAGTGTGGATGAGCATGGACCAGCTTTATTTCCATGTCTCTGCCATGGGTAGTCGATGGTATAGACAAAACTGAAAGAACCAAACTGTAAACCTCTCATAATGAAGCCAGACAATTTCTTTTCAGTGCAGTGCTTTTATTTCAGACTCTTTGGTGACTGTGCCATGACAGAATAGATTTTTTTTTTCAAAGGTGATGAATTTCTAACTTATTTTAGAGTTTCATTTTTGGGACCTTTGCCTGAACCAAGGCATGCAAGATGAATGGCCTTTGCTGAGAATAGTAGCTCCACAATCTGGTGCTGGAACACTTTGATCCTAAATCCTTCTCCTTTTCTTCTATTTTGATCCAAATGACAAAATCAGTCTAAATCATTTCTGTGCCTGAAGCTGCTCAGATGCTTGCTGGATCAGTATGCAAGCTGTATTCTTTGACAACAGGGAATGTCAGACGAGTGTGACATGTTGTGTTTCCTTTTAGGTAAAGCTGGCAATGTCTCAGGTTTGGTGATTGTGGCAGTTTCTGTCTGGTTCTTTCAGCAGATGGCTTCGATATGCTGGAGCTCAGTCCTTTGCTTTGAAAGACAAAATCCTTAGCTAATTTTATGATGCAGAGCAACACTGTGGGACACAAAAATTATATACCTTTTATAACAAGTGGCATTACACATTTGATGATCTGATGCCAATTATGCATTTCAGGATGTCTTAAAAAATCAGCATGTGACAAAGTTTTAATTTGAAGGGAAAACTTAGAGATAAATTATTACCTTCTCACTTTCAGATGTTTCTATGTTGAATGTTCCATACCAGTAATGAGATTTGTGCATATATATCATCATTTTCTTTTGAGTTTCACTGTCTAATTTCATTGCTCATTAAGATTTCTTATACATAGCAGTGCTTTCTTTATAATTGGAGATCATCTTTAGTTAGCCTTAGGGCCATCCTAATCAGTGTGATATCTTAAAGGTAGCATATTTTCTTATGCTTTTAACTATTCTAATATCTACATCATCTGCAGCTAATTCTACTTGTCAGATTTTCACCATCTATATTCAGGAATCAAATGTTGCCATTCAGGTTGTTGGTTTTTTTTGGGGTGGAAGAACAGACACAAATTCTGAAAAATAGATTTAAGATTTGTTTTTCTGTACATACAGTCTTTAATGCACAATTTTCAGTGTCTTTAATACTGTGATAAAATGTCAAAGAAAGCTTTACAGCGAAGAGAAATTGCTGGTTTATGCTGCTGAATAATTCTTCTTAAAGCAAAGATGTAGATAATGAAATGAAAGAGAGAAGAAAACAATGTAGGAGATACAGAAACTCAGTCGTGACTTGGAACCACGAGCCAATTATTGCCCTGTAATTTGGAAAACAGAGTAGGACTGTTCTATACAATGCTTACTTCGAGTCTGACAAGGAAAATTCACAATTGCTTTAATCACAAAGTTGTGAGGTACATGTGAATCACTTGTAATGGTATTTCCTAAGTAAGAAGTTTAATGCTTATGAACTAAAAAAGACCCATAATTAAAATTCAGGAGGGAGAGTGCCAGTGAGATGTTTTTTAGGGAAATGGTAGAAATGAAAGATCTTTGCATTTTTCCAAGTAGGATGGTTAGTTTCACCTTTCCTTGTAGGCGCCTTGAAGAAGCATGTAACAGCATAAATCTAGGTAATGTTCCCTGCAGGAAACATCTCTTGGTGATTTGGTTTTGGACCCCAAAAGAAAGCTTCTGCTATGAAAGGCAGAAAGAAAGCAAGTACCTGACTTTCATATTATTTCCACCTAAGGAGGAAGTAGGGCATCCAGGACTACAGATGTAATTGGACAGGGATTTTGCTTGAAATTATAAATATGGGAAAAATAATAGTAAAAACATTAGAGGAAAAATAATGCTTAAAACAGAAGACATATTTGTAATGTTTGTGCCCCAAAGTAAAAATATATAGGGAAAGTATTTGCCATTTATATATAAGCATTTATCTTTCATAATATTTTATTTTAGTACCTCTTTGTGAGTAAATAATCTTATTGTGACAGAATGAGAAATATTCATCCACTGCTAAATCCAATAAAATAATATTAGATTTTCTCCCAGCTCTTTATAGGCAAACTTGTTAAAATTTAGTGCAAGATTTGTGTATGGGAGGACTTAAGAATTTAGCTTATTTCAGAGACTAATTCATTTAGTAACATGTTCATTTGGCCTTTCATCTTCTAAGCAGATTCTTTGGTCCTTTATATATGAAATATATAAAATTAATTTGATTTCTACATGCATTATGTGCAAGTATGGTGCAAAAATTCTGAAACTCTGTATTTCATTATTTGTTGCCCCTAAATTTTGCATGGGTATAAGGAGACCTGAAGTAAGTCAGAGCTTTGAGGTGGACTTGGAACACACCACAAACACCAAGCACGCTCTCCATCCTCTCAGATGTGCTTATGGAAACACAAGAAAGAAGTAACTTTGAAAGTGAAATTGTAAAATGATACTTCAGATCCAAGATCCTTTGGGTAAAATACATTAGAAATTAAAGGATTTTAAATCAGATTCCTCTGTTCTTCTTTCTTAAAATGTTGGCCTCAGCCCAGTGGTTTTCAGAACCTTTCTGGGCTGTAAGAAACTCCACATGAGTAAGTTGAATTTGGTTCTTGGAAATCTTTTCACTCATTCTCTAGAAGTTTACAAGTCTCAGTCTTTGTTACAGATTCCTGCTGCCCTCTCCATTCTCTGCACTTTAGCTGCTTCACTCAGGCTGTTTTCAGGAAGGGCACAAATTCCCCTCAACCCAGAGAGCACCACTTCATGCAGGCAGTATCTGCCAGCTTAGGCAGGTGAGCAGCTTCCCTTCCTGCACCCCTTTTCAGCAGAACAGAACATGTAATAAAAGAGATCAGACTGCAAGAAAGGAGATTAAGGAGTAGCTGAATCCATCACTGTGTCCTTCCTTAACACCATCTCCCTAGTCAGACCTCTTGGAATTCCCTGCTGCGACTTCTTATATTTATTTCTTTGCATTGCTGGAAATGAGATCTTGAATTTTTGTGAGCACAGACCTTATTTTCTGGCAAGTCAGAACAACTCCTTTCATAATGGACAGTTTTCTTTCACTCCCTTGACCACTATCATAACAGAATATAAATTATAATGTTGATACGCCTGGGTGGAATACTTAAATATTCCTTCAACAGCACTTCCATCTCATTCCTGCTTTGTGTTTCTGAGAAGTGCTTGGTGATGGCTTGAAGCAGATTGTGCTGTGTGTATGTTAAAGGGCAAATGAGGGGAGATAAAAGAATTCTCGTTGAAAAAGTGGCCACTGTGCTCATGGGTCAATGTGCAATATTCATTTGCTAAATTTTCAATTTCCAGTAAGCTGCACAATACATCTGTTTCAGTGCCTATTGTATCTGTGTCATCATCTACTGTCAAACTAATAAGAGTAATTTCATTAGTCTGGACATTCAGAAAAGCAAAACTTTTGTCTGAAATTAATAACTCCCACAGATTAATCAAAGGTAATTATATTAGGAGAAGTTATGTCTTCTTGTATCCTGAGTCATAAAATGAAATTCTCATTAAAATTGTATTACATTCATTACCCAGATTCCCAGAGATATACATTATATAAGAATCTCCATTTCAATATTGCTTGCAAACCTCATTTTGATTCAGGGCCGGGGTTTCAGAACAAGAGTGTTAGGTCTGAGGAAATCATACAATTCCTCCACACACAACTTAGATTGTTCTGCTGTGAATAAAAGATGTTGCATTCTACTTAGCAAAGGCCATTTATGGTCACTTTGCCCACTTGTAAGCTCCAACTGATTTGTGATTATAACTATCAATCCCTGTTTCAGGAGGATAATTTAGTTGCAGTTGCACCTCTCCCCTTTAGAGAAAAACCTAAAATCACAGAGGTTTTATTACATGTTGGTTTTTTTTGTGCTATGAGGCAGCACAATAATTTGGGCAGAACCCAAGCTTAAAACTCACATGATGAGCACTCTCTACATTTGTTTTGAATGCATTCCCATTCTGTCCTCTAACTTTTATCACTACTTTCTTCTGAGCTTTGAGCAGCAGTTTGCTCCTTCCATGAATCTGTGTAATGCCTCACACAATGCAGCCTTGACCTTGGTTGGGACACTGCAGTGCTGTGAACAAGAAAAATGTTAATTAACTGCTATGTCCCAGCCAAAATATTTGTCCTTCAAAGGTGCATGAGGGTTTTGCTCTTCCTATTGGTTGCAATAAGGACTGCAAACTATGTGCTTTTGTGGTGAAAAGCTCTAGAGATATACAGTGTTAGCTTTTTTCAAGGGAAGATATCTACTAGCAAAGGTTGCTCTGAGTGAGAGATAAGGTTGTGCAATTCTTTTTTGAGGCCAATAATATATTAATTACTTGGACAGAGGAAAAAACCTCAAGAAGGGGTATTCCTTTTTTAACTTTGCTCACCATTGCTTAATGATATACTTTTCTACCTTATCTCAGAAAATTCCATAGCTGCTGCTTTCTTTTGACTCACTTGTGCTCCTGCAACTTTCCCCTGAAGTCCATTTTGCCATTTGAAATATCATGATAAAGTCTAAGGAAATTGTCTGAATGAGAACAGTATGGAAATAACTCATAAAAATGAATCTGGGGTTTGGAAATATCATCTGATTCCTAAAATCACCCTGGTTGTGCTTGAGAACTGCCATTATCACATGGCACTGCTGCCTTTCTGGCATCACCTCCAGGATGAAGTAAATAAAAGAACAAAATTTTTGTTATCAAAATGAATCAAAATTCGGCTAATGTATTTAATACCAGGTTAAAAATAAGGCAAAAACCCCAAAGCCAAAGCAAAGTTTGGGAAAACACCAGAACCACATATTAAATGGGATCTGTAGTGCTTTATGGAAAATGAAACTGTTCTTTGAATTTCCACTTGACCCTTTTTGACCAGATTTATGGCTTGGACCATAACTAAGCGCACTCTCTATCCTTCATGAGAGGCAGATCTGGCTCTGGAGCTGTGGTTTTGGTGCATTGGGTGAGGCACCTCACCTGGGAGTCCTGGCACAGGGCTTTATCAGGGCAAAGGAGCTGCCAGAAATGCCCTTTACACACTAGAGGAAGCATGATAGGAAACACAAACCTAGAGGTAAGTCACAAATAGCAAGTTATTGAAAGAACCTGAAACCAAACAAGAACAAGCCAACCTGTTCCTATGATACAGACAGGGAGGCTCTTATTTTCATATAATGAATTTTGGTGGATTTTATCTACAGATGCAAGGAAACTCATGAAATGGAGCTAGGAGGAAGGGAATGGAAGATGAGGCCATGTTGGGTGCCTGATTACATCATGGCCATCCCAGCAACAACACTTGCAATTCCAAGAAAACAGAAAGCAGAAATGCTGTTCCTGGGATGGAGTTAAAGATAATGGTGTGCTTCTGACTTGGGTACCATGTGACTTGTTTCTCTGGAATGCAATGAGGGTATATTGTCATGTTTTCAAGCTACCACCAGGCCAGGGTGCAGGGCCTTATGCAGAGATGAAAGGGGACAGGAGATAGAGCACTTTTACCTTAATGGCCATTCCTTTCTTGGCAGGTCACCTCATGGAGTAACTCTTAGAGAAGAGAAATTTATAAATGACAGCTGCTTTTGTGCTCTAAGACGTAATATGGTCAATGGAATCTTGTTATAGAGGTCTTCAAATGGAGTAGAAACATTTCATTTCATTGCTTGGCATGGGACACTTGCAGAATTCTTCTTGACACAAGCACAGGAAAGGAACAGCTTTGTAAGGAGCTCCTGAGCAGCAGCAGTGGCAGCAAACCCGTGACTGACCTGTCAGCTGTAACACATCATGAAGGGAAACTTTCCAGGATGCCTCTCGTGGAAACAGGCAAGAGCTGCATAGAATTCACAAACCTGCAGCCTGCAAACACCTCAGCAGCAGCAGGTGTGAGGCCACGAGTCAGTCATGTGAACAAGGGAGTATTTCTGGACTGGCCACCAGGCAGGGTTATACAACAGAGCCCTTCTAGGGGCAGAGTTTTGTTCTCCTCAGCATGAGACACGTTGGTGACAAGTCTGGTCACACCTCTCTCACTTACACCCTCCTTCTTTCTGGTGACCTTGAGATGATTTCTCTCAGCTCCTTATGTGTTGGAACTCATCCCAAGCAAATTCTGCAGAATTTGGCAAATGTAGCTCATGCAAATTATGGCTTGATGTCAACTGGGCTTATTTTTATTCATAGGGAAGCTCAAGGAAGGTGTTGTCAAAAAAGGTGTGGACAGAAGGATCACTTCTATAAATCTGAGAAACTGAAAATGTGACAAAACTAGATAAAAACGGAGATTACAAAACTGGGCACAAGTCAGTATTATTGCCAGAAGACCTCTGCAAAACACCAGTTGACAACAGCAAAAAATTGAGGGATAATGAAATGGGAATCTTCCTCCTTTTTAAAGTAACTCCAGTTTATCAAGACCTTGTGGGAACTATCTGTTACACTTCTAATTTGTTCCCCAAAACACTATGACGTGTCAAGAAAAGTCCTTGTCTTTAATTCACTTTTGCCTCTTGAGAACAGCTTAATTCTATCTAGGAGAGTAACTTCAGCTGTGTAACAGAGAAGATGAAACTTACCTAAGTTCAACTCTGCTGTGAAAATTATGTCTGCTTTCACGGATATATATTGTACGATTCTAATCTACTCTAAATTTATTTAATACTTGTATTTAACCAAAGCAGCAAAGTATCTCATAACTTTCTTTATAGGAGAGTGGCATTTCTACTAAGGTAGGTTTATTTTTTACCCCCAAGACCCATAAATCAAATTTTCAGAGAGCATGGTCCCGTATGTGAGCCAGTTCAATTTTCAACCACGAGACCATTTTACACTAAAGCAATTGATACCTATCTGGCATATCTTAGTCTACAATCTTTCACTTTTTTTTCCTGGCTTACACCTAGAATACATTGCTGGAAACTGCTTTAACCTTTTTGTAAAGCCCATAAACCCCTGACTTTTGTCTAATTTAGTTTGGCAGCACTTGTTCTTCTAAGGAAACATTTACATGATAGTACCAAAGAAAAAATTGTAATTAAGCAAGGATTCTTCCAGCAATTTTATGTGCTAGATGGAATAATTTTCCAGTAATAAAAGCTTTATTTGCTATCTGTAGCTTGATTTAATCATGTTACTAAAAGGACGATGTAATCCAGACAGCCTTATGTTCACTCTCAAGTATCTAGTCTGTAACACTATGAACTTTTCAGGCTTTGTAGCCTTAAAAATAAAAGCATGCTATCACATATGAATTAGTCATTGTTGATTTTTTTTTAGCCTAATCATCAGCTTGGTGTTTACTTTCCTTCCATTTCATTGGTTGATAGCAAATAGAATTTTTTCTAAAACTCATTTAATTTCCAGAATTTTTTTGTTGTTGACAATTTCATGCTGCTGCCTAAATCAAAATAATTTTCTCTGATAGAGCATTATGATAATTATTAACAGTAGCAGTAATTGTCAACTGCAACAATAATTATTATTTTCTTGCTTAATTGCCAGGAAAGCAGAAATCTCCAGAATGAGCATTTTACCCAAATACAGCTTTGGCTTAGTGGAAGAATTCATTAAAGGATTAGGATACTAAAAAATATGTTTGTCATCTGTTTTCTACACTGGATTAAAAAGCATGGGTTAATATGTTCCCATCTGAAAACATTTAGGCATTTTTGTAAATCAGCTATGGTCCTTATTTTAATTTTATCATCTTTTAATTATGTTGAAACAATTCAAGTTCACAAAAAATATCTTTGCCATTTTCCCTGATATTTTAAAAACCTCTGACAGGTAATTGATGTGCTAGAGAGGAGCACAGTGCACACTACAGGAGCACACCCTGTCCTCAGGAGCTTTCTTGCTCCTGATTCCTCATCACAAGTGGCTCCAGGAGTACATTGAGTGACCTGACCAGCTGCTGACATTCAGAGCCTGCCCTTTCCTGCTCTCCCCAGCAGTGGGTGAGGTGCCTTTTTGAGAAGCCCTTGTTCATTGTTTCAGTGCCCGTGTTCTGTGTGCCTGTGTTAGTGATGGCGGGGACGTGGCAGCTCCAGCAAGAGCAGGAGTGACATTTGGTTGGGTTGTTTCTCAAGACCATTGTCCCTACAAGGTCATTTCTTGGAGTCTCTGTGGTTGAGATGACCCCAAGGTGTTAGAAAGTCCCTTTTCCCCAGCCCCAAGATTGGAAAAGGAGTCAGGGTTCCTCGGCTGTGGTTTTCAAGGTTGTTTATTTTCTGTTATCTATAACATTCTTTTTCTGACCTGCTGATCTGTCCTTCTGATCTGTCCACCAGGTCAGTTTGTGGCACACTGACCACCTTCAGGGCAACATTATCTTCTTATACTAAAAACTACATGTACTTTATTTACAATAATTTTCCAACACCTATCACCTATGTTAGACAGTTTCTGCTCTAAGCCAATCCAAAAGTGCCACCATCACCCAGAAGATGGAGGCTAAGAAGAAGAAAAAGAAGGACAAGGCATGCCCAAATCCTTCCATCTTGGCTTCTGAACCCCCATTCTAAAAACCCCCAAAATTCTACTTTTCCATCCTGTGATGTATACTAACTATCATTCTACCTAACATAACATTCTACTTAACATTCTACTCTCATGGCTTGTAAATCTTCACATAAGGTTGGTAATTTTCTCCATCAAAAGCACAAGTGTCTTTGGCTTCGTGCCAAGATATCTGAGCCCTGCCCTGGCAGGGGCTCGAGCCATCCAGGGCAGCCAGAGGGGTGTCCTGGGTTCCTACAGTCATTTAGGCATGAAGTTAATCCCATGTAACTCCCTGAGTACTGCTGGGCTGTGTTGGGTGTGGGGACCAGTTGGGAGTCCACACAGCAGTTGTGTTCATCCTGTCTGGTGCAGTAAAATACGAGTTTGACCAAGAGCCCTGTGATGTGTCCTTCCTGAGAAGCCAGGTGGCATCCTTGGTGGCACTAGCCAACAGGCTGAGTGTCAATAACAGTGTGTCAGCACTGCAGTACACACTAAATAATCCAAAACAAGTGCTCAAAAATCAAATGTTGTTTGGTTTGTTAAGATGTTAATGCAGAGACAGTTTTGATCTTGCCATTGTGGAAAGGGTTAAACTGATAAAATTCTCATATGATCAGCTGTCCTCGGTGGCAAAAACCAGCTTGAGAATTTTGCCAGCTGTGGATGATTTGCTGCCCACACTTTTTATATTGATTGGCATTAATTTTGTCTCTCATTGATCAGGACCACCTGTTTCTATCCTATGCCTGGTGGCTCTGGATATCATGCAAGTGTTAAATGTTTGTTGTGTGAGATCTGAATTGCCCCTAGTCCATTTATTTTCCATTTTAATTTTTACAGCAACAGAGAGCTCTCTGCCATGCTGTATGACAGCAATGCTCTTGCTTGATTTTGTTATTTCTTTGTTGTTGTGTTATCCCTTTGTTCCAATAAAGAAGTTATTTAAAATATTTTAATTAAATTACATCTTGTAAATTCATATATATAAATAGCATCTTTATGCTTGGTGACACTAATAAGACCATAACAGACCTAAGAAATTATAAGAAAGCAAATCTAGACCAAGGTTTCTTTCTCCTGTTTCAGGGGCTAAAGTATTCTAATGAGGTCCAGCTAAGGAAGCTGAATTTGAAAACTTTGCAACAGTTTGCCTTGACCAAGATCTTTCCATGACTCCTCCTAAATTACTGTAGTTGCATCAGGGTAGAATTCAGATCTTTATGTGGAATAGAATACAATTTGTGTCATGAGAAAGCAAGAGTTTACAACATCCCTTCCTACAAGAAGAAAAGGTGTGGAGGTCATGGTGAAGACACAACTGTCTCTGCTGCACAGCAGTCACTGCCCGCTGCAAACACCCATGCAGTTAAATAATTCTCCCCAGATGGTTCTCATGGATGCTGCAGTGCATGTCATCCATGCAGCAGAGTAAGAGGCAGAGGACCCAGCCCTCAGTCTTGCTTATCAGGGCTGACCAGCTAAATTTCTCCAGGGAGCTTCATCTGAAACCTTTCTGTGCCCAAGGAGCCAAGTCAGAACCTGAGATTTCAGTGAACCAGGCTGCGGCCAGAATGACACCATTTCCTCATTAACAAAATGACAGATTATATAGGATCTTCACCATACCAGCAGCAGGTAGTTAGAGAAATGAAATGAGAACAATGTGACATGGTACCCTTTTCATATGTACAGCTTTAATTAAATTAGTGGCACAACTCATGTTACTAAAGAAGAGTAAAGAAAAGATTAATAGAAGCAATATCTAGATCACAGGCAATTATAATGGCTCCAGTCATCTAATTAAGAAATTCAGCTCTTGAAGTGGCTTTGTTTTTTGTATGCCAGCCACATGGTTTTATAATTGAAACACCCACAGTGCATAAAACTCTTGTGAAGAGCATGTGGATACACAGCTGTTTTGGAAATGACAATAAATAAATAAGTGTCTTAATTCTTTCTACCTGTAAATCTGCAAAGAGGCCAGAGCTGCAGTGACAATTTATAGAACAACAAGGAACATATCTGAAATTAATAAGAGTGAGAGTCCATTTTCTTATGCTTAGGAAAAAGTCATAGAAACTTAGCAGTCAATATATTCTTTTACTGTGCTGAGTAAACAGTAAAAAGAAAATGTAATTTGCTCACAGGCTATTTCATTGTGGAGAAAATGGTAGGAATGGCATCTTTTTATTAACTTATAAATATATGTGCATATATAGGACAATTTAAAAACTGGATTTCAAATACTGATGGATGTGGAAATGCCACATATATATTACAATGAAATGAATAAATTTTGGAGAGGGTGAAAAGTTAACTTACACATTTCCAACAGCTGCAGCCCAATTTTTAATATAAAAACAGGATTAATGAGAAAGGGCATTAGGCAGTTGGTGCTAAGGGTGCCAGGCTGCAAATGTTAAAGGTATCACCTTTATGGAGGGAAGTGTCTTTTACCCAGACCCAGGTTTATGCCCTGTGTTGATGTTCCTGCAAAGTGATGGAGATTTCATATGTTTAGAAGCCCAGTCTCCAGATATTGCTGGAAAGCACTGTCCTCTCAACCTAGATCCATTTTGTGGGTCTTTTGCTGACTCATTGGAAGTTTTGAAAAAGGTCCATGGTATCCTGGGTCACTGGTATTGCTTGTCTCTTGAAAGTCATGTGCACAACCTGAGCTTTGGATAAGCTAATGATGAACACTGAATTGTGCTCACAGCATTTCTGTATAGGGGCTTCACTTTGGGGCATGGAAAAAAGTACACATAGGCTGAACAGGGAAGACATGGGGCTCTCCTTGGGCAAAATAAAGTCTAATAGTAGAGGAATCAATGCTGGTTTGTCTAGAGGAGCTGGCTGAACAGGTTCATGAGTACTGGTAGATAGATAGGTCCTTGTCAGTAGTGCCACAGCTGCCAAGCACCTTGCCCAGCTGTAACGCTGCACAGAACTCTTGTGCCTCACTGGTGGCCTCCTTGTGTGAAATCACAGAGCTCCCAAATGCTGAATATCAGACCCAGGTGTAAGACTGTGAAGAGGGCAGGAGGGACAAATCTTCTGACTGTCAGGGTGGCCAATCATGGGAACATTCAGCATTCAGGTGAGGTGTATTAGGACAACCACACATTCCCTGAAAGACTCAGACACCTAATGGGAGAAGGAATTGCTGTCCTCTTTCCTCATCCAATAACTCAAGAGCTGGGGAGGACATTTAGCTAAAGTGAGATTTGACTCCACCTGAAGGGATTTGGAGACACATTCTCCATTATATAAAGCAGATGCCTATACAGGACAATTGAATCATACAAAACGGTAAATTTAGGGCTAGACAGGTGATCATAGCTCAGATTTGGGAGAAAAATGGCATTTCCATAGAAGGATAAATAGTATTGTTTTCTGCCTTACCCACTGCTAAAATGTCTTAACTTCTTTTTACTTGAAGGCATGATCTGAGTATGGTGAACCTAGACATCTCTTCTTTTTTTCTACTTTCAAAACCACTGTCCCAGTTTCCATCCACCATAAATATAAATAACTTGGTTAGGAAAGGTGGCAAGGATGAGGAGAGGAGCTTATTATCCTCTTCCCCACCAGCAATTTTCAATACCAGCTGCCACAGTGACATTGACACAGTGGGATCAAATATGATGAACCACAAGGTGCCACTTTAACTGTCACTTCAAATTCCTGGAGTCCTCATATATTTAGTCATGTTTATTTATAAGATAAATTTCCTGTTTCTATATTGGCACTGATTTTAAACTGTCTGAAACTAAACATTTGCCTGTCAGAATGTGTCTCTCTCTTACTAAGTATGTATCATAGTGAATATCATATTCATAACCCAGAAAATTATTCTTTCCAGTCTATGGAACTAAACATCTATTGTAGTCTCATTTACTCTCCAGGCCAATCAACACCCCATGTTTTTGTCTCCTTTCAATTTAGCAAATATTCCTTCATGTTTCTGTGAGCTAATTTTGAGATTTCCTTGAGTGATTTTCAAATCACCTGACCATCTGTTTCAAATTTAAGCATCCCCAGACGCAGTCAATCTAAATATGGGAGTTATGTTGTAAATTACATTCAGAGGTACCCTTTAAATTATCTGGAGCTCTGTTTGTTGATATTAACTGTTCCATGCATAGGGCTATAATTGACTTTAAAACTTGCAAGCACTTTATTATCTAGAAGAAAGAACTCAGTGTTGAAATAATGTTGATGAAGGCAACAAACAAATCAATGCCTGAAGCAGACTCCCAAACAGAGCAAGTTCAGAGGGATCAATTAATAGCAGCTCACTTGGAATGGGTGAAGTTGGTAACTGTGAAAACCCTGCTAGAGCTGTGTCCCAGGGTAGATGACAACAAATCATTTCCATCAGTTCAAAAGAATGAATAAATCTTGAGCTGGGGTTTGTGAGTAGGTTAGTTTCTGTGAGGCACGCTATATGTGAATTAGGATTGGTAACTAAATCAGATGATTGCAGGTCTCTTCCAAAACTTCCTGCCTCAAAAACTGTAAATCTAGGACACTGAGGTCCTTAATTATCAGAAGCCGTTATTTTCTAATGAATATTGAGTTGTTTTCATGCAAAATGCATAAATTAATCTTGGGTTTAAATTATCAAGTTTCAACACAACAAAAGTCAGAGCAGGTGTTCCTTCTGCCACAGAAGGGCAATGTGTGGATTGACTGGGCCACAGAAAGTAGGAGAAAGAGACAGAAACTTTCACTGCAGAAGAAACTATTGCAAGAAAATTCATTCTGCTGACTCAATAGTCCTCTGTCAGGAGAACGAAGACACATCTGTTAGAGAATGAAAATCACAGCTGTTAATATGGGGCCTTGCACCAAATCTAAAATTTAGCTCCTATAGCTAAAAGAGAACATCAGATCCATGTAAGGCTGCTGCTGAATGTCCCTTGGCTACAGAGAGGACTTGGCTAATGAAGTGTCAGACCAAAGCAGGACAATTTCAAAATTATTTTTATTTTCCCTTGAAGACTGAGTTCTGCTGCACAGAACTGTTTGTGTGCAGGGCTGGTGAATAATAGCTGCACTTAGGGATCCATGGGGATACAAGGAAAGTCAACTCAGCAGAGGAAGATGTGATGAGTGCATTTACTCTGTATCCACAATTAAGAAAATACAGCTGGGTGAGGTGCCAATCAAAACCAGAAATTACTTTCTCTAACAATTTGGATGATGGTTTTAAGATGAATGAAATAACAGAATCATAGAATGGCTTAGGCTGGAAGGAGAGAGGATCTTGTTCCAGCACCCCTGCCATGGACAGGGACATTTTCCATATCCCAGGTTGCTCAGGGCCCCCATCCAACCTGGCCTTGCATACTTCCAGGGATGGGGCAACCACAACTGTTCTGGGCAACCTGTTCCAGTGCCACACTGCCCTCACAGTAAAGAATTTCTTCCTAATAGCTAATCTAAACCTACTCTTCCAGATTCAAGCCACTCCCTCTTGTCCTGTCACCACTTGTGAAAGTCCCTCTCCAGCTCTCTTGTAACTCCTCTGGGTCCTGGAAGATGCTCTAAGGTCACCCTGGAACCTTCTCTTCCAAAGGCCAAACAACTCCAAATCTCTCAGCCTGCATTCACAGGAAAAGAATTCCATCCCTCTGATTATCTTTGTGACCTCCTCTGGACTCATCCCAACAGGTCCATGTTCCTCCTTTGCTGTGGACCCCAGAGCTGGATGCAGCGCTCCAGGTGGGACCCCACCAGAGCAGAGCAGAGCAGAGGGGCAGAATCCCCTCCCTCACCTGCTGCCCAGGGGCTTTGGATGCAGCCCAGGACAGGTTTGGCTTTCTGGGCTGCGAGGGCACCTTGCTGGGACATGATGAGCTTCTTATCCAACACCACCCTCGAATCTTTCTCCTCAGGGCAGCTCTCAATCCCTCCATCCCCAGCCTGTATTTGTGCTTGGGATTGTCCCAACCCAGGGGCAGGACCTTGTTATTTCCAATAGAGAAGAAGGAACCTTTGGACAGACAGCTGGATAGACAGAGACAGAGATCAAGAAATTGTGATCCTTGGGCAAGGGAGCAAAAAAATTTAGATTAGTTTTATTTTTTATAAAATGTCCCTTAGCAAGAATTGTATTTTTTGATGTTTTTCATTTGTTAATAGTAATACCAGCCAGCAAGACATTTCAGGGATTCATGGATGGATGGAGATTTCAATATACTCTGCATGGGCTGAATGAAGCAGAACTGAAATTGGCAAAATAGGGTTATTATCTTTGTTATTTAATATTCATAATAGAGTGATACTCAGACAGTCTAACCAACTTTACACTGCAGTAGTTTTTCTGCTCAGTCTTTTTCAGCAAATTTAAGCTCTGCATTCCTGATTTTACTGTCTAAACAAGGTGCTGAAAAGTCTGATTTAAAGAAAGTTTAAGGCAAGAAATGGAGACTAAATAAAGTGCACAGCTTTCAGCCAGTCTGAGTTTCATCCTGAAGCTTTCCAGGTGTGAGGACACAGACAAATCATCACATGAATGAACATGATTTTGGCATTGGTGGGAGGGCACTGACAGTGAGTTCACAACCAGTCTTCCAAGGACCTTAGAGAGGAGCAGAAGGAGACAAATATGCAGGAAATAGTTTTGGGAATTCTCTAAAGCAAGAGAAAAGAGAAGGTGACACATTGTGGGAGTTGGTTACGTGCCAGAGGAGAATGGTTCTGTTCTGAAGGACATCCAGTGTCTGCTTTGAGTAGCTGCCCTGGATGTACCTATGCTGGGATGCCAAGTTAGTTTTTATAGCTAAAACAGCTTTAAATATCCCATAAAGGGTACACTTCCATGCAAACTGTCATGCAAGGACTATAATTTCAGGTTTTTTAAATATTTAGGAACTTAAAGGGAAATAGAGGCTTGTACAGGTCATTGGAGAGCAAGTCCAAGCCAACAATCTTTGTTACTTTTTCTCTAATCCCATTGCTTGAAGACCTCTTCCAAAAAAATCAAATTTTCTCTTGCAAGGATTTTTAAGATATGTCTTCATTAGATGCCTTCCTAACTACAGCTGCTTGACCATATTGAAGCTTCCTGACAAATTTATGTATAATTTTTACAAGTGGTGTAACCTTGATTCTGGCATATTTCTGAAGACACTTCTGTTCTAAAAACAATTTCAGAGTTGAGTTACAGTTTAGAGGAGGAATGTTCTGCAGAAAGAAAAAACAGCAACTTCAAAGTAATGTTTTGTTTATATTCAGCCCTTTCTTCATGAGATTCACTTGAGCTTGTTTAACTTGCATGTAGATTCAGTTTCAAAGAACAACGCTGGCTTCAAAATTAGAGCAAATTCAAAAGGGTGGTGGAGGGGTAGAAAAGAGATCGGGGCTGAGGAAAAAGTTTTGCCTTCCTGAATTTTTAACTCAGTAAATGGAACATCTTCTATTGTTTTTGTCATCTTTCAAATGAAATGGGAGCTGCTGAGTTTATATTTCAGTGAAGGACTAAACCACACAGCATTTATACTTAAAAATATTTCTGCCCTACTTTGAAGCACTTGTTGCTTTTTATTTTCCCACAGGAGAGCAGATAAAACACTTGGTGCTTCCATTCCATGTGTGCATTCTCTGTTTTGAACGTCTGCCATTCCATTTGGATGATCCATAATATTTCAGGCATACACAGACCTTTCTTTCTAGACTAGACTCCTTTCTACACAGTGCACTCGATTTTCTCATTTTTTTAACTTTATGCAAGAGGTGTTCCATATGAGAAGTTGTTTTGGGAAATGCTTAAGGACACACAGAGCTGTCAGAGTGATGTTTTCTCATCTTAATGGTAATGTTTTCAAGACTTTTTTTTAATAATTTTTTTATTCATGTTCTCTGCATAAAATTTGACAGCCAGGATAGACTGAGGTCATAATACAGTTGCTAAGATTAATGCATCTGCAATCAATCTCCATTAAAAGCAAATGGAATTATTTTCTGGTATTCTGGCCTGCTATAGATTTTGTTAATTTGGTTCTTTCTTGTGAAATTTAGCCTGCAGTGTAAGGACACTGCTGGCTACCCTCCCAAGTAGGTGTGGTTCTGTTAACACTGCCTCCCATCTTTGGGCTGGAGTAAATCTCTGCCAAGGATGAAATTTTCCTCAGTTACAGTGTTTGAGGAGTTCCACCATCCCCTACTATGAATATGCATTTATTTCCACCAGCATGTCTTGCACCCCAGTAAGGCCAAATGAGTTTTAGTCTCCAATATCCATTAAAGGAGTGTTTCTTTTGACCACTTTTTTTTTTTTTTTTTTTAATATACCTAGTTCTAAAAGCTTTACAGCTCTGGCTACTTGAAATTGAAATAGCAACAAAAATATTCTCCAAAATTGAAATGAGAAATTAGGTTTTTAAGACCTACTAATATGCCCAGTTTTTATTTTATGCTGAGAATGTTCTTCCTTTTTTTATTTCATCTATGAAATTGGCTTTGATAGTGTGTCAGCTTTTGATACTTGATGTTATACTAAAATACTTTCATTCATTCAAAACCAGGAACTTTCAAATTAAAGAAATAAAACATGTTGGGATAAAAATAAAAGTCGATTTTCTTTGGAAAGTCACATTTATTATTAGACAGCTTGAAAGGGAAAAATAAGCCATCAGTTTTTTTTAAATACATCTCTTCAGAAACACAAATATCAGATTGCCTATTCCTGTCCTCATGTTTGTAATTGTTCATGTAAAAACCTAGACCATGTATTAAAACATTGCAGTATGTAGCACACCAAACTGAAATCATTCCTTAAAGGTGCAAGAGGGATTTCAGGAATGAGGAAAAGGGTGTGCAGAGGGTCAAACGACTCACCCAGAGGCACACAGGAGCTCTCTGTCACTGCCCTCCACCAGGCCTGGCTCTGAATGTCAATTGTGTCCTTCCCTCACAGTGCTTTGAGTCTGCAGTTATACCAGCCATTACACATTCAAATAAATGCAATGTGAACTCAGATATATATATATATATTTGGTTCTCACATTGCAAATTCAGAGGAACACAGGTTTATTATTAATGTTGATAATGAGATAATGAGCTGTCACCGGGGATTGTGATGAGCAGCATCAAGGCAAGTCTATTGCTAGCATCCACAGTGGAATTTCTGCCAAGGAAATGTAATGAGGAAGACTGGGGAAAAAAAAAAAAAAGAAGCAACAGCACCTGGTAGTGTGAGGGGTGTGTGGGCTGGAAACACTATCTTGGGAGATCTGCAGTTCTGCTTGTAGAGATGCAGTTTAGCCTGTCATTTAGCTTTTTTGGGTAGTTTTCCTTTTGAAATGAATATTATGCTCATTACAGGTGCCAAACTGACAGCCTTTAGGATTGAAGTTTCTTCTTACAAAATCAAGTGTAGTAAGCAGCAGTAAGAGAAGCTTTTCCAGAAATGCTTGTCAATAAGTCTCCCCTTGGCCAGGAAAAACAGAAAATAGCTAAAATTCATCTTTGGTCTTTGTACTTTACCTGGTAACAAAGGGATTTTTAATGCTGCTTGTGTTGTTTCCACTTTAACTTTGGAAATGAATTGGTATCAAAATATTTGTCTTTTTTCCCCAAAAAACCCTAAAGAGGAGTACCCTTATATTCCCTTTATCTCACCTTGTTATTGATAAGTGATCCCAGCTTTTACACTGACCATGTACCACCATCATCAGCTTGGTAGTAATTAAGTTTTGAAGGGTCTTAAATGACACTTAAGAAAGCATCTAATGGAAAAAGCTGAGAAACTTATTATAGGCCAAGACAGCAGTGGTTATATCACAATGTGTGTAGCTTTGTGATCCCCTAATGCTCTTGTTTACTCTTCTTAAAATATTGGCTTCCAGTCCCTAAATTCCATGAATGCTCTCTGCTAAGGTCCTGCTGGTTTGCCTTTCTTTGAAGCACCTGAATGGTCCGATTTTCAGGTATGGTTTGTTGGGTTCATAATAAAAAACAAGACAGAAGAAAAACCTCCAGAATGCACCTATTTATTTCCTCTACTTTGTGGAAGTATCAATTCTGTCTAGCCCACTCCTGATGGACATTTTTCAAAGATGACCTCAAAAAATTTCAAAGAATGCAGTGTCTTTATAGCAAGAATGACCTTCTGTAAACACTGTACTATTTACTTTGGTGTGAGTGCTATCAAATAATTTCCTGACTTGCCTATACAGGATTATTTAAAATAGTTCCTCCCTTTTTAGTGACACTGGGATTGTCAGTCTCCTAGGAAAATTAAGTCCCAACTTTCAGTTATGTTTTATTGGGCTTTTATTTCTATGAGTATACAGACATAGTATATAGATATGATATGAGTATATCTATCTATACCCTCATTTAAGTCTTTACTTTTCTGACAAAGATCCGAAGACACAGCAGCATGTGATGAGAGAGGCTGAGATTAGGTTTGGGTCAGGCCCAGCAAAGAAGCAGGAAGGAGGATGGTGATGACCTTAATCCTCCAGTTAACAGCTGTAAAATGGGAGCAAGATATTGATTTTCATCAACTCTGCCTCATCCATCAAGTGTGTTGTGACCTATGAAGAAACTTAGAAGCACCAAACTTAGCACTGAAAGGAACTTCTGGGCACAGTGGGGCTCAAACCCCTCTGTTTCATTGGAACTGGAGCTTATTGGATGTATTGAAAGCAGCTGTGAAAGGCCAGATGAAATCTGATTTACCTGACCTGTGAGCTACTGTTCTTTACCCTGTGCCAGTGCCTCTTCACTTTTGTGTCCACCTAGAGGAGAAATCCCAAAGGAAGAACAGCACACAGGCTTTCATCAATCATAAGTCTCTTTGAAAACACAATCTCTTCCACTGCTTCAATAAATCAAAGCAACAACATCTGTTACCAGTTCTTATCTAGATACCAACACTGGCAGAAATTGGAATTTCATTAAGAAATCCATGGAACACAAATTTGGGGAACAGGAGCATTCCTGGAAGGGGGCCAGACCACAGTGCAATCAAACACCAAAAATCAGAGCTGGCTGTCTACATGCAAAATCTATTTCTTCATGCAAGTTTTACCCCAAAATAGATGAAGTCACTGACAGTGTCTTGATAGCCACCAAAGAGAACCTGTGTGAGGTAATGGATAGTGGAAGGGGAAGGTCAGAGCTGAGGGGCTCTGTGGGCAATGTTAAATATTCCTTCTGATCATGACATTGTAAATGTGATCAAATTAGAACTGGTGGTATGGGAACAGGTACTCAACAGCCACTCTGCCCTTTAGTTCTTTAGGCTATTGTTTGTTAGAGAAAATTCTCAATTTATGTTTTGAAATGTACACAGAGATTTCTCTGGAATAAATATCATGAACTTGTAGGTTACATTTTCAAGTAAAACAAAAAGGAAGTAAAATACAAAATTGTCAACCTCCAAAACTCTGCCTAAACTCTCATCGTGATGTATTGCCCTGAGAAAGCCTGCCAGGCTGTTTAACACCTTTATTGCTTGATCCTTGGAGCTCAATTTATTATTTACTGATCCTTCTCCTGTCATTGGTCGTGACCACATATCTGGTTATATTATTCCTAGCAGGTTTTCCAGCACACATTGGTTCAAAAACCAATCACTTCATAGATCCATCATTTCTGTCCCTCTTTTGGGCTACATGTCTCAAGTGCTAATCTGCCAGTGGCACTTTAATACTGTTTACAGCAGCACCTGCTTTTGCCACATGAGGAAAGAAAGACTTGCCTCTTGTTTCTTCAGCCAAAGCTCTGTAATAAATAGATGGCATGGACAAATAAATACATTTATCTCTCCAACAGTACAGGAGTTCTCTGTTGTACATTTATTTATGTTCTGCAAATTTTCACATGGTTTCACCATTCCTCTGGGAAGATGGTTCTTCAAAATACCAAATCATCAGTATTTGTTTGAATTACTGTCATTTTATACTACCTTGAGCTTACTTTCATCCTATTACTTATACTCCTAAGTGATATTCTAAATCATTCTCATCCTCTTGTTGCTTATTCCTCTCTGTATTGCATACCAATATATGAATTTCTACTTTTATTCATCATTCTTACTGTTCATTTATTACTTAAGGATTTTTACATATGCTTTTGGATAAATATTTTGATGGTATTATTTTCACACTTGAATGCAAGGTATGGAGAATGATGTTTATGATAACACTGGCTTATTTTTCTGCCATATCTCTTTGCAAGAAAACACACAGTTTTTGTTATCTTTCTTAGAACTGGCCTTTCTGAGTTTTTCTCTCATGCAGTATTGATAGTTATCTTATTGATTTTGTGAATTTGCAGATCCTATTTTGTTCTGTTTTGATAGAATCATAGAATCATTATGTTGAAAAAAAAAGACCACTAAGATCATCAAATCTGAGCATTTACCCAGCACCTCAAACCAACTGAACAACCCCATGTTCACCATTAAACCATGTTCCTTTAGCACTACATTTACACCTCTTTCAAATACCTCCAGCAATGGTCACCCCACCACTTCCCTAAGAAGCCTGTTCCAATGCTTTACAACCCTTTTGGTGAATATTTTTTTCCTAAATATCCATATTTTTGGGCCAATTCCTCTTGTCCTGTTACTTGGGAGATGGGACTGACCCCCACGTGTCTGCTGCCTCCTTTCAGGGCGTTGTAGAGGGTGATAAGGATCTTCCTGAGCCTCCTTTTTCCAGAGTGAACACCCCCAGCTCCCCCAGCTGCTCCTCATCAGCCTTGTGCTCCAGACCCCTCCCCAGCTCTATTTTCCTTCCCTGGACAGGTTCCAGCCCCTCAATGTCTGTATTGTTGTGAGTGGCACAGAACTGGACTCAGCACTTGAGGCATGTATCAATCCTACTCTTGTTTTCCAAGTCTCTTAAGTAATTGTGATCCATTTTCACATTTTCTCTGATGTTCTCATCTTATTTACTGCTTTTTCAGGCTAATTACTGTGCTGTTTTGCACACCAAGGGTCTTTCCTTAAAGGAGATGCATTGTGGACTCATAACAAATGTGGTTGGTTTACCTTGGGTGAATACCAGATGTGCAGCAAAGCTGCTCTGTCACTCCTCTCCCCAGCTGGACAAGTGAGAGAAAACATAAAGAAAGGCTCACGGGGTGAGATAAGGACAGGAGGAGATCACTCAGCAGTTATGGACATCACTTGAGGAAATTACCTTAATTTATTACCAAACAAAGCAGAGCAGGATAACAAGAAATACAACCCTAATCTTACAACACTTTTCCTCTACCCCTCACTTCTTCTTAGGCTCAACTCCACTCTCAAATTCTCTACCTTCTCCCCATCAGAGGTACTGGGGGACTGGGAATGGAGGCAGCAGTTCATTGTATGTTGCCTTAGTTCCTCCTCCCTCCTTGGGAACAGGACTCCTCACACTTCTCTTGCTCCAGTGTGGTGTCCCTCTCGTGGGAGACCATCCCCTGCAGCAGGCTGACCCTGTCTGGACACCAGGCACTCACCAAAGCCTCTCTATCACTCCCTTCCACAGCTGCACAGGGGAGAGAAAATAAAATGAAGGGTTCATGGGTTGAGATAAGGGCCAGGACAGATCACTCTCTGAATGCCATCACCAGAAAAACAGGGATATGAACTGAATTTGTTACTGACAAAATCAGAGCAAAAACACCTTCTCCCCACCCCTCACTTCTTCCCAGCTCTTCTTCCTCCCCCAGCATGCAGGGAGACAGGGAATGGGGGTTATGGTCAGTTCATCACACATTGTTCCTGCCCCTGCCTAGGGAGGGGAGTCATTCCGCCACTGCACGGTGGGGTCCCTCCCGCAGGAGACAATGCTCCAAGAAATATTCCAAATTGAGTCCATTTCATGGGAAATCACTCCTCCCCAAACTGCTGCAATGTGGTTCACTCTCCACAGGGTCAGTATTAGGCTGCTCCAGCCTGGGCTCTTCTCTCCACAGGTCCCTGCCAGGACCCTGCTCCAGCACAGGCCTCCCATGGGGTCACAGCCTCATTTGGGCATCCCCCTGCTCCAGCATGGGGTCCTGCAGGGGCTGCAGGGGGATCTCTGCTCCCCCATGGACCCCCATGGGCTGCAGGGGGATCTCTGCTCCCCATGGACCCCCATGGGCTGCAGGGGGATCTCTGTTCCCCAGGGACCCCCAGGGCCTGCAGGGGCACAGCTGCCTCACCATGGGCTGCCCCAGGGCCTGCAGGGGAACCTCTGCTGCAGTGCCTCAAGCATCTCCTGCCCCACCTTCCCCTCTGATGTTGGTGTCTGCAGAGATGCTCCTCTCACATGTTCTCACTCTGCTCTTCCCTGGCTGTAGTTGCAGACTGTGCAATAATTTTTTTTTCCTTTTTAAACATGTTATCACAGAGGCATTATGATCATTCCTGATGGGTTCACCCTTGGCCAGGGGTAGATCCATCTTGAAGACATTTGGAATCGGCTCTGTTGGACATGGGGGAAAACTTCTGGCAGCTTTTCACCCTGTACCTCCCATGAAACCTTGTCACACAAACCAAATACAACAAAATAAATGATTCAGAAGATAAACACTCAAAGAGGGAAAGAGAAATTATCAGTGAAGACTGTTGTGTGTAGGTCATACATCCTGCTATTTAGATGTATGTCCTGATTTCACATCCTCATTTTTTAGAGTTTTCTGTTTGAAGACTCAAAGGTTGATGCATTAGACTGTAAGGTTGGCTGTGCACTATTTTAGATATTCCACAGGAATATTCAGTTCTTAAGATACATAAATTTTCATATTGTCTTATTGAGGACCCTCTGTTGTGATCAAAATCACAGCATCGGCAGGGACTGTAGGATGTTGTGAGACCTTAAAATGGGGAATGGGGCTCACAGAGAACTTCAGTGAAGAGTTAAAATATCATGAGCAGCCAAGAAAGCCAAAAGAAGGGGGAAAGGGAAGAAGAAAACTTTCCTTGTTTAAAACAACCTTCTGGGACTGTTTCAACTTAATTTAAACCTCTCTAACTTTTCTATAAACCCAGATCAGGAATATTGAAATGGAATAATAATGTTTTCTGTTCACTTTTACAGCAACTAAACTTTTTTAAGGGCTTGAAAAAATAGTAGCTAACATTTTGAGGATATGTGTCTTTATTTCTTTTTAAGGAATGCTTATATTTGAATCTCTTAAACACAACATAAAGCCTGCTATTTTTCTTTCAAAGTTACACTCTATGCCAGAGCATATCTTTCAACAAAACAAAAGTTTTCCTTAACTGACCTCTGCTGGAGCTGTTTTGTTTTTGTCCTAAAAGAGATTCTGGCAAGGACACTGAAGGTTCCAGATTTGCTCTGTGACTCTTGCTCATTCTGTGGCTCTCAATGGGCTATGCATTATTTACTGAAGCACAACATGTGCCTTGATGACCCTGAAAAATGGGCAAAAACAAAGCAAAGCAGGATCTCTGCTCAGAGGATTTTACAATCTTCTGAAGTATTTTTGGAAGTTATAGAAAGCAGCAGAGTTCTCACCACTATCACTGCACTGAGTCCAGCAGCTCTTGGGGTGAGGTGTATTTTTCAGAGCTGCCACGCTCCCAGAACAGTTTCTCTGGATTGATGAGCCACATTCTACAGGAAAACAGCTACCACAGTCTTTGCTACTTTGGTATCACACAGCTGCTGAGGTTGGAAGGGACCTCTGGAGATTGTCCAGCCCACACCCTGCTCATATCAGGGTTAGCTAAAACAGGCTGTTCTGGGCTATGCCCAGTTGGGTTTTGAACATATCCGGGGACTGAGACTCCACATCTCTGGGCATAACATTTCAATTCTTAGTCATCCTCACACTAAAAATTGTTTTTCTTTCCTGTGTGTCAACATGTGGCTGTTGGCTCTTGTGCTTTCAGTGAGTAGAGCTGAGGAGAGCCTGGCTCTCTCTTCAATGCAACCCCCCACTCCCCAGCCAGCTCCTTGCACACATGGGTAAGATTCCCTCTGAGTCTCCTCTTCTCTGGTTCCCTCTGAGCCATCCCTTCTCTTACAACCTCTTCTTACATGTCAGATGCTCCAGTCCCTCAAATATCTTGGTAATCCCTCACTGGACTTGCTTCAGAACAAACAAAACTCTCTTGCCTGGGGAGCTCAGCACTGGGCACAGCACTCTCAATTTGTAGCATCAGTACTGAGCAGAGTGGAAGGATCTTGCATCCATCCCTTAAAACTGTGCCTAAAAAAAGTGGAAAGCTTTATTGGGAGCACAGTGAAGGCCACATCTAAGTTTTGAGCTGCCTGGAGGGGTATCCAACTTTTGTCTCTACGCTGCATTGCCTACTGTGCTGCTTTCAGAGCAAACAAAGGCTCATGTATCAGTAAGAAGGCTCTGTCTTTGTGTGTTGTTTACTCCTGATCTAGATCAGTCTTGATGAAGAGTTTCTGATTGAAATTGGATGCCCAGGGACTCTTTGCCCTAGAGAGGTTTCTGAGCATTTTAAGTGCAGCATTGGGGTGTGCCCTGGTATGCAATGAAGTAAGGAAGGCTATGTGATATGCTTCCTTTGAAAGACAGCTCTTATGAAAAATTCAAGAGGAAATGCTTTCCTTTTGTTCACTGCCAGTTCATCTGGTTTGCAGCTACAGAAGGAGAGATTATTATTTTGGGGTACTTTAATGTGTGGGAGCTTTTAAGTGGATATAGATTTGTTCTGTTTGTTGTCAAGGTGCCAGAAGTTTTTGAAGCCTGATAATGCTCTTTCCATGTTTTATTCAGGTTGTCATCAGTAATGAAATATAATTTAATTTTACTTTCCTATTATGCTTTTCTCATCTTACTATCAAAAAAGAAAGTGTGCAGAATAGTTTTTATCACTGCTTACAAATAAGGGAGCTTTACAAACAAATGTATGCAAAAAATTAATGGTTTTGTAGAAAGGCTTTAATTTATTATTTAGCTCTATTTCTCCAGTGATAGTAAAAACATGCTTTTTATAAACATCACAGTACCCTTAATTCTTGAAGACAATTTACACATTAAAAATAAATTGCAAAATCCCAGTAGGTTTCAGCATGTTGACACATTTTAGATTAAGGATGGTAATTTTGATGGTTGCTAACTTTTAAATAAGTAAGTTAGATGGCTAAAAATGATTAGTGAGTGCTGGGTTTGGTTGGTTTTTTTTTTCCCTTAAAAAAAGGAGGAAAACCCACATTCCTTGAGACTAGACTGATAGCCTTTCTTCTTCAAGATGGAATCTCAACACTTTTTCCTTTCCTCTAAGAGTTCAAAGAGAAAAATGAACAAATAACCTTACGATGGCAGGCTGCAGTCTGGAGAGGACCTGGAACTGCATCTTCCGAGAGGTCCCCAGGGTGTGGATGTTTGTTTCTGCCCTCGTTCTGGGGGGAGCTGCTCAATCTCTCACTGCCTGGTCAGGGATTGTTTCTACTCTTTAATGCAGCCTTTGTGGCAGCTCAGTGTCCATCCAGGAAGGCAAAGGGGGAATTGCTGCAGTGGTTCCTTGTGGTCACAACTGGTGAAATAACCAAACAGGATTTCCTTGTGTTCACAACTGTAAAATTACCAAACAGAGGTTTTAAAGTTCCTTAAACCCATGTCCTGTCCTGGTCACCACGAGCACTGACTCCCTTCATAACCTCTCTGCTGTCCTCAGGGTGGGGGGTCAGCAGCTCCTCCCTTCTCCCTACCCTTTCTCATGGACTCATTTTGTGTTCTGACTGCTTCTGCAGCACCATCTCCTGCAGCCCGGGCACCCATTTCCTGACAAAAATCTTCATCCCTCTCAATCACCCTCATTCATTTCCCCTTAATCTTCCTCATCACACTCCCATAAATCCTCTTCTGCTCCCAGAATTGCACTTGCTTGAAACGGATCTTAAAGAGAAGCAGCCCTTTGGCTATCAGGTACATTTTCTGTCCTTTTGCAGATTTTTATTTAAATCCTATTTCTTTTGCATTCCTTCATTAGGTTGCTGTCAAACCTCTGTGCATATTTGCCTCAGGATAATAGACTACATATGCATAATACATAGTTTGGATGCCAATAGATTTTATTACAGTTTAGGATAGTGGTTCTGCTTAATTTCATGCTATCCACAAACTAGGTGGTAAATTGTTGTCTCTGACGGGAAGGTTATACTACAGGCTAAATTTTACCCTGAGTTACATTCAAGCATCTTTCTATCAAATTAGAATTTGGCCAATAATGAATTTGGAATTGAAACAGAGAAGTTCTGGTCCCCTTATCAGACCTGACATACAATCCTGTTACATTACAGATGTGCCTTCTTGATATAAAGAAAGTGAAAAATCCCCAGTTCGTGGTGAATTTTTGTGGTTAATAGTATCTGATAAAATACAAGTGAATGAACAGCACCTTGAGGGAAGGTTGGATGGGTGAGGGAGACAAGGCATCCAGGCAAGCATTGTTACATTTTTAGCAGAAGGGCAAAAGCAAAGATAAATGTAGGTCACTGGAAAAGCCAGAAGCAACAGTAAAATACCAGAGAAAATTCCAGAAGGAGCAAGACAAAGTGACTGCAACAGTGCTTAGTCCTGATCACATACTCAAAGCAGATGTAAAACCCAGAAATCAGTAATGCTACATCAGTCCTTTCCTCCTCCTTCAGTAGGGCATGAGAAACAAAATTGTCATTTTGCAAACTCACCTCTTTATGTCCACAAGATCTCAAATTTCTGAAACAAACCCCCACTTTGGAATTTCACCAACAATTCTTTCCTGTCCACTGAAGAACAAACCCAAGCAAGACACTGGTCTGGCCATGCTGTGGGAATGGAAAGTGTTCCAGAAACAGCTGAATGAGGCACTTGGTGCTATGGTTTGGCTGATGTGGTGTTTGTCAAAGGCTGGGTTTGATAACCCTGGAGGTTTTTCCAACCTCAGTGATTCCATGGTTCTGTGATTCCATGAAATGCCCTGCACACCACTACAGAAGGATGCAAGTTCCTCACCTGCCTTCCCATGCTTGGCTGTTGTTTCCTGGATCCCACAGCTCAGCTGTACCAAGCTCTCCCATGCAAGGAGGGTCATGGCACAGCTTGTGTGTACCCTGGGTCAAAACCAGGCTCCAGTTTACTCCAGCCTGTCACTGCCCTTTCCCTTTCCCACGTTTGTAATCTGGAGACAAGGCAGTTGTGCTTTTGGCATGTGCAATAAGTAAAACAAGGAATGGGGAGTGGGAGAAGGTATACAAGCATTACGACCACATACAAAATTAGAATATTCTGAAAAAAAAAAAATTAAAATCTGGCTGGTCTCCTAAGTCTTTCTTCCTCCCAAATTGCTTCCCTCCCTTCCCAGATTTATTTTCTAATAATCTGTCCCATCTGGCAGACACAAGATCACTGGGGCATTTTCAGGGTTGATTCATCCAAACATAAGAGATCCCACCCACAAGGATGCATCTTTTCTGTACAGAACTGACTATATGGAAGCAGATAATTGGAAGCAATTAATCACACCAAAGACAAACAAACTTGGACATAAATCATTAAGCTAACAAGAACATGATCTGCCTCTCTACCCCCTTCCATCTCCTCATCTGCCTTCACACAGCTTGGAAGAAAGGCTTTGGCTTGCAGAGAAAATGTGCCCATGCATTTTATGGCTTGTAAGGATAGCAGGAGGGCTTGCTTTATTTTTTTTTTTTTTTTTTGCTTTTTTTTTTCCCTTGTATGACTATAATGCCTCTGTAGATCTTGCATACTGAGACCTCCAACCATATATAAAGAGAGCACACTCTATCCAACCATCATTAAGCATCTTTTTCAGCCTTGTACTATTTCACCAGTGCACTGTCCATTCAGCAAGTTTTCATGCTTGAAATACCCACGCTGACCCTTGAGATGTGTCACTAGTTTGTGTAACAAACTAGTTCTGATAACATTGTGGCTTTTATGGCCACTGTCTGCAGCCTCTCAGCTCTCATTCACATTCATCCTGCTGCACAGGAGCCTTGCATCTCTGACCTTATTCCCCACGACCTACTTGTAATACTTTAGATTTAATGGTCTTATTGTTGAGCTGCCCTTGGAGGGATCCTTTTGCTTTTCCTACCAAAGTCTCCTTGAGAAAGGTGTCTTAGCAGAGCATTTGCACTTCAAAGTGCTCCAGGAGGGCCCGAGTCAGCAGCCATCTCACCAAACACAGCTTCTAGCTGGAAGAGAAGCTGGATTTTGTCCTTCACAAAGGGCAGGTGTTTTAGGAAATGAGAATGAATTACAAAAGGACAGCTAACAGATCCTGATCTCTGCTTTGCAACTCCGTATTCTTTTAGCAGACGTGTCCAGAAAAGCCCCTAAACCAGCAGGTGCAGGAAACACCCTCCAGTTGCCAGGTGATGTGAATCCTTCAAATGGAGAAGTCAGACAGCTGATTATATTCTTATCATTTGTGTTGTGACATAATGACAATTGTGATATAGACAATACCAAGAAAAGACAAACTGGAGAAACCAGCCAGCCAAAACAGAAGCCTTGGAATTTGGCTGGTGGAGACTTGAAGAAGCTGGGGCAAAGTGTGAGCACATGTATGACAAGAGAACCTTAAGTGTGCAAATGAAATATCCAACTGCAACAAAAGAATATTCAGTCAAAGAGGAGACAAGAACTAATAATGTGTAAATTTTGTCTACACAAATGGCTGTCTAGGGTACTGGATGCTTTAACCCCCTGGAAAGGTATTTAGTCAGAAACATGCAGTTCTCTCCCACAGGGTGCAATCTCTGAATAAAAGGAAACTTGAAGTTTTTCTGTTTATGTTTAACTAGGGAGGAAGATCTAAAGTTCCTTTTCATAGCTGGCATAAATATTAAATTTATAAGGAAGCTAGATGACCCAAATGATGACAGTCTACCCACAAACTCAGGAAACATATCTAAAATATAGCTATGTGCCAGTGATAAGAGTCAAGTCCACCCTTATTTAAAATCCTTTTGGGGAAACCACTTTCACCCACCTTTATACACTGCCATGTTTGTGCACCTCTGTCTGAACTAGCTCCAAGCACAGCCAATGAAGGGAAATAAGTACATGGGGGATCTGAATCATCTGGTCTATTTTAGCTCCCTACCTTAGGGGATGAATCACCTCTTGCCCGCTCCTCTCTGGCTACACAGGAAATCTGATTGCTTGCTCAAATGCAGATTATTATCCTGTAGATGTTTCTGTTGGAAAAGATGTGCATTATCTTTCAGAACTCTTTGATATATTGAATCGTTGTGTGAAGAACTGAACCCATGTTTAGTTTGTGAGAGTGAAGAGGACTAACTGAGTAATGACAAGAGATGGCTGCAATGATTGGTGGAAGAAAGATTAGTCCATCCTCAATTCCCTTGTAGAGCCCAAAATGTGAAGAAGGAGTCTCTCCATGCCTGGCAAAATGAATGTCACTTACTGTGTCACCTGCCATTCCTGGGTGGGAAGGCAAGTGCAGGCTGAGTGAGGTGATGCCACCCACTGTACTCTGCATTTTCACTTCTCCTATGCCAAAACTGTTGCTGCTTATTGTGCAGACTTGCCTGGAGGCTTGGGTCTGATGAATTAGCAGAATGAAGCAGTCAGCCTGTTCCTCAGGGTATTTTTGAGGTTTCTGTTATGTCACCAGTGTAAGTCCTGTCTGTGGTGGGGAAAAGGGCTTAGAGGAGAGGAAATTTTTGGGAATAAGATCAATATCATTTAGAATAAATGGGCTGCTTGGTATATCCTGGCAAAAACATACAAACAAAAAACCCCCCAAAAACCAAACCAAAACAAAAAACCACACACACACAAAACCCCAAACACACAAAAAACCCCCTCAAACAAACAAAGAAACAAACAAACCTACAACCAAAACCCATGAACTATTACTAGCATTTTGAAAGCAAAATTTGAAGTAAAAAGTGAATCACAGAGAAAGGACTTGATTATGTGTGCAAAACCTATTCAGTATTCAAACAATCCTGAACATCAAAAAGGGCTATCTCTCCATGGTCTGAAGGGAAAAAAAGAGGGAAAATAACTAATATTAAAAATATTATGCATGAGCAAGGAAATCTGTTGTTAAAAAAACCAAACTAACCAAACTAACCAACTAATCAAACCACAAGCAATAATGGTAATCTACAAAGAGAGGACTGATAATTTCAAAAGGTTCCCAGATGCCTACCAGATAAGTTCAGCACCATGGCAATGTACTCACTGTCTGAGGATTATCCCCCAAATATATTAAACACTCCATGGAAAACAAAGAGGAGTGATAACTTGACCAAAGACAGGTGAGAAAAACTGCTATTCCTGGAGAACAGGCCTGATCCTTCTATCTGATCCACAAAACAGCAATTGATAAATTCCATGGATATGAACTTACCTACTCTGAAGTGTGGAAGGAGCAATCCAAGACACAGACATGTGATGCCTTGGGCTGAGGCATTCCAAAATGTGCACATCTGCCAGCCTCCCCAAAGATGCAAGGTAAGAGAAATTCAGGATAACATATATAACTTCACCTCTGAGGCTTTATCAATAACCAAGGCCAACTTTTCTGATAATCAGTTACCTGGCTTTTGTTTCATTAAAGTGCTTACCTTCAAGAAGTAACAAAAATGAAGTAATTAGACTTTTAAGAATGGTTAATATCCAAACCTAGGTCTCTTTTTCTTCTCTTTGCATTGATTTACAAAGAAAAAAGAGCAGAGATTTCTTGCAGTTGCTACTAAGATCCATAAGTGTCTGAGGGGTTTTTCATGGAATTAAATCTCTTAGTTAAAAAAGCAAGGAGTCACCTTCAGTAAAATAAATATTGTAACAAAATTTTGCAAAGTTGACAAGAATGCTGGCTCCTGCCCTTGCCCCCCATGTTATCTGTCTCTGAAGACACAGTACAAAGGAAATACAGTCAAAAAGATCAATGACCTTTGAAGAAGAAAGTCTCTGAGAACAAAGTTGTGTTGTTTTCCTGTCAGTAAATTTAGCATTCCTTTCGTGAAACACAATTTAGTCAAACTATTAAATGCAACCATAGATCTTATTAATGAAAAACTGCTAATTTAGTTTTTCTCCAATTATAGTGTAAGGTTTGGTGTAGAAGAAAAAAAAAAGCTTCTGATTTCTCCAGTCTTTCCATTGTCTGTAGTAGAAAAACAAAATGAAAAAGTTTTCTTCAGGCAAGAGAACAAGAAAACAATTATCTCCTTCTTCCCTTTTTAAATTCCCTTTTCCCTGTCTACCTTGCCATCTCCCTTAACAGAGGGATTATTATCAGAAATAATAAAATCTATTCCCTAAGGATAAAGGATGAGTAAACCTTATGGAAGGTGAGATTTTCTGAACCATTCATTTGAAAAGTCATTTAGTATTCATAACCCTTTCATTCTAATTTAAATTTGTATGGTTCGAGCCAGTTTTCTCTTGTACCAGTTTTACACCTGAACAACTCCTCTGGGAAGTTTCTCCCCTGCATTGCATTTTGCACAGTGAATTACACCTGAAAGAAATGAGTGCTAGATGCTACAGCCCTGCTCTGCGACAATTCTTCATACACCTTGCAGGGTAGAAGATGATTATCTGCAGGACAAAAAGCAGCAGAGATCCTGGGCCCTTTGCCATTTGTGAGGTTACTTCACACTTTCAGGAGCAGCAAAACCAAGGAACTTTGCAGGGATGATTCAGATGTACAAAAAAAGAATCTCCTATGACAGAGGAAAGTATGCATATGAGCTCTGCTCCTTTGTCCTGTCCTGTCCTGTCCTGTCCTGTCCTGTCCTGTCCTCTCCTCTCCTCTCCTCTCCTCTCCTCTCCTCTCCTCTCCTCTCCCCTCAAGACAGCCACAACAATATCTGGGACAGTCCTGTGTTCTACCCCAGTCAAATATCTCCTGCTTTGAGAAGACAAAGCCTTTCAGCAGGACATGGTGCTTGGCCACAGCATCACCTTGCAGGAGCTCACTGGGCTCTCAAACTATTCTTCTTCAGAGAACATTTTAATTTTTGTCTAATAAGGAGGTGAAGCCTCAAGTTGAAAGGACTTCTTACAGCCCATGTACACAGGAGAAGCTGCCAATTCTCTCAGCAAAAACACCCCAGTTTACTGTCTCCTTGTGTTGAAAGAAAGCGACTAAGAAAAGGATATAATCACCTCTGAATTCTGAAAAAAAAAAAAAAAAAAAAAAAAGGAAGCAAAGTGTCCACTGATTATAAGTTTTTCTGGGAAACTATTTCTGAATACAAAGGTCTGAAATCAGAATGAGAATATTCTAAGACTGCTGCATGTATCATCCACCCAGGAGTCAGGAACACATCATGGCCTGTGAGACTGCAGTTTTGGGAACAACCTGTTCACCATGGGCATGTTCAGAGGCCTGGTCACTGGTGGCTTGACGTGCAACACAACATCAGTTCCTCAGCCACTGTGGGCTTCAAAGTTTAATGTGTTAATCTTCACAAACCCTTTGGATCATAGATAAAAGTTATATCCATTACCCAGGGAAGGAGCCTGCAATGAGTCGGAGGGAACTGCAGGAAAACTGGAATAAAATGGCCTGAGAAAATGTCAGCTTTGTGCCTCAATGTTGTTTCAGTTTCTACCTCCCAAGACAGGCAATCTGTAACCTGGCCTGTTGGGTGATGAGTTCTCCTTCCTGTTTGATCAATTAATTCCAAATTCTTTCCCTTCCCTAAGAGAACACCTCGTCACTTCTTCCTCCACCGCCTTGGTGCCTTTTGCACTAAGTGGTGAAAATCAGCAATGGAGTTGTGTGCGACTGGTCTTCTACCTTTGTGGAATTTCCCATTCACTCCTGTGGACTGGCGCTTTTCTGGCCCAAATCTAGATGCAAAATGTCCATAATGTAAAATTTCCCAAGCAGCTGCAGAACCCCTGGAGCAGTGTGTAATTTTAAAGTAGTCAAGACAGTTTATTTGGATTCTATTTGTCATGTAAGGAAAGGAGAATGTTTCAGGGCCAGATTCCAAGTGTTTAGTAAAGGAAAATTATTCCAGACTCAACAGGAAATATACTTGCCTGACACCTTCTAGGATATTCATTCCTGGCACAATGTGAGATATATGAGAACCTAAATCATAAAATTTTTTTCCCTTGTAATTTTAGCTGCTCGGCATACTTATTCACACATTCCCCAGCTGGACTGCACTTAACCCAATTAAAAACACAGAATGGAAGAAATTTTGACCTTGTCTTCATTCCCATATTGACAGTGTAATACCTCATTATGTAAAAAGGCACCATTGAGAAGTTTTACACGGTGTAATATTAGAAATTGTGTTTATGAGCACTTTGCTTCAATGTGAATATAGCCCAAGTGAAGTGTGTGCTGCTTGCCTCCTGCACAGTCCTTAACCCTCCTAAAGCCTTGTGCTGAGGCAGGGGCACAGAAAATCTAAACCCCACAATAAACAAGCAAAACAATTACAGGAGATACCTTGATAAACAGCCAAGGCATTTGTCAAACCTGGTGTCTTTAATTGCCTAAACAAGGAAATGGAAGTGGAAATACACCTCACAAAGGAGAATTATCACTGTGGAAACTTCCAGAAGATGAAGCAGCACTTCCAAGAAGCGTTTTGACAGTTCTGCTGGAGAGGAGCCGCAAGAGAAAAGCGTAAGGCTGCCATTGTGGCCAGAAGTTGCTGATAAGATTGAACACCCTTGTTCTTTGGAGGGCTGCTCACACCAGCAGGAAGGATCAGAACTGAGGTGCTCTGTTCAGCTGGTCAGCTGGCAGCCTCACAGATAAGGCTGGCTGGAAAGCAAGAACAAAATTTTGTGAAAATGATCAGCTTTTGACATTTCTCTTTCTTGTTCTAGAGAAGGCTTCCCAGACTTTAGTGGTAAAAAATATACACCAGGAGAATTATCATAGCTGATGCCCAGACCTGGAGGGGACCAACAGGGTTAAATGGCCCTGACAGGTGGTTTTAAGAATCCACAGCAAGAATAATGGTTTAAATGCCTTCTCGGAATGACTTGGATCTCCCAGACAGCAGCTCATCTCCAAGCTTTGTTGTCTGGGAGGCAAGCAGGCAGTGTCCTGGTTTGAGTTGTCTCACATTATATAAAAATGAAATATCAAAGCAGGACCACAAAGGGGCTAATTATGTTTCCTGGAGAATATCTTCTTCCAGATAGATGTTCCTGAAACAAACTCCTGCCTGGTCTAAGGGATTTTTATACTGTCTTTGTTGTCCTGAGTCACTCTCTAACTTTGATCATGAATTGTGTCCTATACCTGTTCATACTTCCTGATGGTTACAGGGGGCTCAATTTCCACAAACCAATGATTGAATCAGAGGATGACAAACACGAGGACTATTTATTGAGTTAGATGAACCTTTATTACATAGAACAATGTTCCAACCATTATCTGTAATCTCATTATGACTTATTGTAACCTTGTAACAACACAAATAGTATCCCACCTGATGTGCACACCATGAGAACGTGCGCAGTTCCAGCACAAGCCCTGCTGGCACATCTGCACACCAGCTGCTCTGGGATGACAGAACCACCACTGTTCCTCAGCCTCCTGGTTTGACAACACCAGGGAAGTCATGTTCCCAGCAAATAGGGAGGTTATCTGGGCTGATGCCCTTCCCTTCCCTTCCCTTCCCTTCCCTTCCCTTCCCTTCCCTTCCCTTCCCTTCCCTTCCCTTCCCTTCCCTTCCCTTCCCTTCCCTTCCCTTCCCTTCCCTTCCCTTCCCTTCCCTTCCCTTCCCTTCCCTTCATTGCTGGGTCTCCTTGGGGTTTTGTCCTATATTTCTTTTTGTCCAGAAAAACTGATCAACTGTCATTCATGTTTATGGCAGTGATTTCCTGCCTAGGTGTCACATGGATCACCAGACAGGTATTTGCATGTTCATCTTGCCACAATGTTATCTAAGTTTCCATCAGTCTAAAGCAAGCTATTTAATTTTTTCTGTTAGTTTCAACCAAGCCCTATCAAGCTTAAGGTCATTTCTCTTTTGTGTATCTGCTGACTTTCAGTTACAGTTTACATTTTACTCCATCTTTGGCAGATTTCAAGCAAAAAGGGAAGGTCTTGCATACTCCTACAAGTTGATGAACTAAGATATTTCTGACCAAAATTAGAAAGATAAATAAATAAATAAATAAATATGAAAAATAAATTTGTTGAACATTTCCCAGTAAACATTTTTGTGGCATTTCTATCACAACTGGAATAAGGCTCTTCATAATTTCTTGTATAAGTACACTCAGTACCAAATCAATCCCAGCTGGTTTCAGGACCAGGACAGACACTGCACTACCTAGGCCTCATAGAAAGTTTTCCATTTTCTTACACCATGGTCACTGTCATTATGTGCACTATGGACAAAGCCAAGCAAGGCTTAGCAACACAACCTTCCCAGCTCTGCCACCAATCAGCAGAGCTTGAGGGCTCAGGCTTTGACTACCATTATCCAGACACCCTCCAGCTTCCACCTGAGGACAGTCTGAATGGATCAAAGGGCCAATGTAAAAGCCCGATGAGCAATGAACTAAAACCAGTGCAGCCAGGGCAGGAACCTCAGGTGGCTGCAGTCAGCTGGGCTTCCCTGACAGAAGCCAGAGCTTTGAGAGGCTGGAGTTAACATCCTATTTAAACCTCTCAGCAGGGACAGGGACAGAACTGATGATCAACCTAGTTGGCTCAGAGTGAGTAATGACTCTACCATTTGTCTTGCTCACTGTATTTCTCCTCCCCTGTCCCCTCTTTATCCACATTTCTTAATCCACTTAAGCTTCTCACATACCTTCTGTTACATTATTTGAGCCAAACATTCCAGATAGTTTCCCCTCATGTCTTGCCTGACCAATCCTTGGAAATGAAACTTTCATAAATCTATGAAGCAGAAGCATGGATTCAGTGTGGAGGTATTTTTTCTCCTATAGCAGAAGTGGACTCTCTGGGGATATAACAGGTGTATTTTAAATGTTTGTGGCCCTGTTAAGTGCAGCTGTTTCCCAGAAAAAACTAATCAGATATCTCCTTAAAAATTAGCATGGTACTTCTCAGGTACTTCCCAAAAAGCTTTTGATAATTTAATGGGACTTTTTTACAACATCTAGCTATTTTCAATAGTATTCATCAAATAAAAGATAGATATGTTCATCTGATTAAGTACATTTGTAACCAGTATGATCAATTTCTTACCAGCACACATACCTACTTTGTATCTCGATACTTCAAAAGGTGAGCAGGCAGCTCCACTGATCAAACATGAGGATGAACCCCAGCCTTTTTGCTTATCTCGTTTCCTTACTTCAGTCAGGCACAGCATAAGAGCTTCTGATCATTGCCCTGCTCTCATCTTCCAGTTCAGGCTGCTGATGTGACTGACAGATGTTTGGACTGCTCAGTTTGGATGAAGAAGTTGAAAGCAAAGATTCAGCCAGGAGCTGTTAGTCCAATGGATTTACTTCTAAGTGAGATGTGGAGAACCATCTGCTTCTGGAGCAGAGATTTGCATGCTATCTCCAGCTGCTCCCCAACATCTGAGCTCTTCCCTGGCACTGTGTGGTGCTGCTCTTGCCTTTGTAAGCAGGTCAATCCTTGGAATCCATGTGCACTGCCATGAAGTTGTGCTGGCCAGAGCACAGAATAACTTTGAAAAGTAAGACAGCTGTGTATAAGGCATAAAGTAATAATTACATATGTGTGGTATTTTTGGGGTCCCCCATGACAGGAAGGAGGAAGGAAGGAATCTGACTCCATATTCTTAGAAGGCTAATTTATTATTCTATTCTAGTCTGTTCTATTCTATTATAGAATGCCACACTAAACTATACTAAAGAATAGAGAAAGGATTCAGACAGAAGTGTATAAGGCATAAAGAAATAATTACATATGTGTGGTATTTTCAGGGTCTGCCATGACAGGAAGGAGGAAGGAATCTGACTCCATGTTCTTAGAAGGCTATTATATTATATTATATTATATTATATTATATTATATTATATTATATTATATTATTTTATATTATATTATATTATATTATATTATATTATATTATATTATATTATATTATATTATATTATATTCACACTAAACTATACTAAAGAAGAGAGAAAGGGTACAAACAGAAGGCTAAAAGATAATACTGAAAAACTTGTGACTCTCTCTTCAGGGTCCAACACAGCTTGACAGTGATTGGTCATTAAGTTAAAATGATTCACATGTTGGATAAACAATCCACATTCCCAAGCAGCAAAACACAGGAGAAGCAAATGAGATAATATTGTTTTCCTTTTTCTCTGAGGCTTCTCAGCTTCCCAGGAGAAGAAATCTTGGCAAAGGGCTTTTTCAGAAAATATAATGGTGACACATATGCAAGAGGTATAAAGAAAAAATTACAAGAAATTGATTTAGAGACAATTAAAAAAAATCAGGCAAATGCTCAAAGATAGGAGCTGTATCCACAACATTTTCAACTTCTTCACAGGAACTAGACTATGTACTTCCTCTCTAAAAGTCTTTGGAAACTTCCTGGTATTAGATCTACTTTTCCACAATGAAATCAGATGAAATAACCTTATAAAAATACAAATTGGTTTATTTCTGAGAAGGTTGTGAAATGCCAAAAGGTTTTGTGCAAGAGGTAGCATGGATTTTCATGTTCTTTCTCTAGTTTTCTAGGTGAATTTAATTTTCCTTTTTCCTGTGGAGCTGGATTGTGACGTCCTTTAGGTCTAATAGGAGGTTTCTGACAGAAGTACTCTTTGTCAGATTCCTTTGTCCAGACCATTTGCTTTGTTATTCAGCTGGGTTTTCTTTTCTTTTTTTCCCTCCCCTTTTTAATTAATTTGAAGCCCACTGCAACAACAAAAGAAAACTGATCTATTTTTCCTTACCAACTGACTCAGATCCAACAGATTTATTCCCTTGTAAATCCTCCTTCCATACCATGTTTTATTCACGATTTTACCAGTTCTCATTCCTTAATAGCCCCAGCTCTGTGTGTTTCTATTTGATCATATTGTGATGAAAAACAAAAAAACTCCAGCATCTGTGTCCTCTTGCTTCCTTATCATCATCCTTCCTCAGCTACTACATCCTGTTCCATAGTTCTCCTACCACCATTTTTTTTCTGTCCTTTCAGTTTTCTCTTTGTCTCACTTAATGTGTTGATTTGGACCTGCTGACAGGTAATGGTGAGGTTGCTATGCCACTGTGTCTTATAACTATGGCTGATTAACTGAACATTTCCCAGCTTGCTCCTGCATGGCCTTTCTGTAAATGGAAATTAAATTATTCTTTAATTATGACCAGTATTTCATGCTACAAAGCACCAGACACCCTTTCTCTCTCTTTGCAATAATCCAAATTACATGCCACTGTTGAGGTACCAGGGTCCTGACTGTACTGGGACAGACTGTTTAGGTATTTCCAGTTTGGAGTGAAGTCCTGCTTGCAAATGTAAGTACATGCCATGAACAGTTTATGAAACATGAGCAGATGAGGAAATAATGCTTTAATGTGACTGATCATTAAGTATAAAAAAAGCACTGAAAATGGCTCACAGTACAGGACACAAAATGAAAACCTGCAGCAGTGAAGCTTCTCAGAGCTTTGCCCACTTCCCTGCTCCTCCATTCTTCCATGAAAATGCTGCCATTCAAAATGTTTCCACACAGGCAATTGATCTTGGTTTTAGGGGTTGTACTTCATGGTGTGAGGAGAAGTCAGAGACCTGGACCCAGAGCATCAGAATTTGATTCTACCTTTTTGCTTTAAAACCATAACCCCCTGTCCTACTGCTACAAGTCCCAAGTGCTGCTAAAGCAATCCTTGGGAAGGGGATGGAGAAAATCCTCGTGGTAATTATATCCAAACATATGAAGCACATTGTGATTGTGAGTAGTCAGCATGGGTTTTTGAAGAAGTCATGTATAATCAAGCTAATATCTTTCTATAATGAGATGGCTGGTTCAGTGAACAAGGGGAGAGCAGTGGATGTTGTTTACCTTGACTTTAGCAAAGGTTTCAATGCTGTCTTTTTTAATGTCCTCATAGACAAAACTGATCAAGTAAGGAGGAGATAAATATGGAAGTGGACTGAACTCTGGCTGAACTGCTGTGTGCAAAGTGCTGTGGCCAGTGGCACAAAAGCAAGCTGGAGGCCAGACACTACTGAAGTAGCCTGAGGAGCTGATACAGAGTCCAGTAGAGTTCAACATCTTTATTAATTACCTGGATGATGGGATAGAATGCACCCTTTGCAAGTTTGGAGCTGGTACAAATCTGGGAAGAGAGACTGATAGTCCAGAGGGTTGTGTTGCCTTCAGAAGGATCCATTGAGGCTGAAGATACAGCCAGGAACCTCATCAAGTACAACAAAGGGAAATATGAAGTGCTTCAATCCAAGCAAGGCAAGGGAGGGGATTCTTCCCCTCTATCAGCCCATCAGGAATGCTGTGTGCAGTGTTAGGCTGCCCAGTAGAGGACAGATATGGAAACACTGGAGCATGTCCAGAGAATGTCCATCAAGATGTTTTTTGGAGCATATGACATACAAGGAGAGGCTGGGAAAGAAGGCTCAGGGGGAAAATTATCCATGTGTATAAATATGTGCAATCCAGATCCTTTTCAGTAGTGCCCAGTGACGAGGTAAGAGGCAATGGGCACAAGCTGAAGTGTGTGGTTATTAATTGTTGTGGTGTTGTTGTGGGTCCCGGGATGAGGTGAGAGATGAGAATTGACTCCAAGTTCTCATAAGGCTGATTTATTATATTATGATATTATATTATATTAAAAGAAAATTATATACTAAAACTATACTAAAGAAAGAGAGAAAAGGACATATCAGAAGGCTAGAAAACAATGATAATAAAAAACCCATGACTGACCAGAGTCTTGACACAGCTGGACTGGGATTAGTCATTAAGTAAAAACAATTCACATGGAACCAATCAAGGATGCACCTGTTGGTAAGCAACCTCCAAAGCATATTCCAAGCAATCAGATAATTATTGTTTACATTTTGTTTCTGAGGCTTCTCAACTTCCCAGGAGAAAAATCCTGGCAAAGGGATTTTTCATAAAATATGACAGTGACATTAATGAAATGCAGGAAATACCATTTAAACATAAGAAAAAAAACCCACACTTTCATTGTGAGGTTGATCACAAATTGGAACAGCTTTCCCAGAGTGGTTATGGAGCCTGCACCCTTGGAGACACTTGGAACACTTCTGGACATAGGCCCAAGCCAGCCTGTGTGTGCTGACCCTGGTTAGAGAAAGGTGAGGTTGAGCTACGTGATGTTTACAGGTCCCTTTCAATCTCAGCAATTCTGTGGAAATTCCCTCTCTTACCCTATGCTACAAAACATTTTCTTTACAGAGTGTGAAGGAGTTGTGACTTCCTGAAAAACCTCTCAAAGCCATTGTCTCTGTAAGAAAAGAAAATTCCAGTCTAACTACATTCAGGCAGTCGTATTCTACAGACAGGAGCAAGTATTCAGGTGTCTGCTGTTTCCTGGGCAAAAGGTCTGCTGCCTTAAAATAAAACAGAGAAGAAACCTCACTGACTATAATATCTTTTAGTGGAGAAGGCCTTAGGGCTGGTGTTTGCTGGCCTGTGAGGCAATTAAACTTTGTTGATTTCTTGAGGCTTGCACTGGAATGGTCATGATTTTGAATGTCCTAAGCCACCGTGAAGGTGAGATTATCTGCCTGCTTGTCTTCTGGCTTTTCTTTTTTTTTAAGCCATGTCTTCATGGCTAGGTTTCAGACAAGAGTGTCAACAAAGAGAACATGACATGGGATCTCCAAGATCCTGGAGAAGGTGCTCCTGTCTTTTTTGAGGTTCCTCTCTTATGGTTTGTGTGGACACTTTTGTTTCCCTGTTGCAGATGTCTGCCAGTTCTCTGCACTCAGCTCCTGAGCTTTTTTACCTTTTTCACTTAAATTAGAAAGAATGGGAGTGTTCCTCTTGGGGTTAAAAAGCTGAAAACTCTGAGAATCCACTTTTCTGTCTTTATTGAGTTGTAGTGAAAGCTTTTAAACACAACTTGTGAAAAACCTTTCATTTTTTTCTCTTCTTTTTTTTTCTTTTTTTTTTCTTTTTTGTCAATTGCTTCATACATGAAGGGGTTTTTCTGCTAAAGAAGAGGCTGGGAAGCTAAGCCCAGGAAGCCCCAGACCACTCACTGCTGCTCCAAAGCAACAGATGCTAGCAGAGGGGAGCATCCTCCAGCACCTGGTCTCACTATGATAAGATAAAATTGTTTGAGGAAACACTCCATGTGAGCTTTAGTAAGGAGAATTTCAGGAGAAGGAGAGGAAGGTTAATTAAAATGTATAAAACCTGTGAACCCAAAATGTTTGGGTTACTGTTTCCTGTCATTAAGATGTGTACGGTTTACAGCCTATATTCTCACATCCAGAGATTTGTTTGATTACACTTAGAGCCTTAACAATTTTTCTGTGCAGAAATTGTTCAGACTATTCTATAATAATGATTTCATAATGCTACTGAATTTAAATTATCTCAAAGAATCTTGTTCATGCTTTTCTATAAGGTAGACCCAGTAAGAGCCATAAACATTTTACTGACTCAAAAAAGCAGGAAGAGTGAAATGCAACAGTAAATTCAAGGTGATGGAACATGTTTGCAGCAGAGTAAGTAATTTGACTTTTCTGTTTACTCTGTGAGGACGTATGTGCTTCCAAAAGTCAAATTATAGCTAGAAAAAGTCTATGAGATTTATTGTATTGCACCTGACCAGGGTTCATCCAGCTGCATGTGGTGCCTTCTAATTTGATGTATGAAATTAATGAAACAGAAACAAGGTCATCTCAAATCAAACAGACTCATCTTCTCTGCACAGAGAAGAATGCTACATCTAATCTAAAAAGCAGGATTGCTAGCAAGGAGCTGGAGCCTGAAAGTATGTGCAGGCAAGGAAGAGACTGCAATTAGCTGGAGGGGAAAGCAGTAATAAAAAATAAAAAGGCAAACCCAACTTTTTAAATGCTTTCAAATGATTGTTATAACAATCTGGAAATGATCAGCATGATGTTTGCACCATTAATAAAACACATAATTCCAGTTCTGTGATGTTAAATATAATGCCAAGAAGACAATTTTGTGCCAAACTTTCTATAACACCTGGTGTTAGGAAAATATGCTTTCTATTTCTCTGCTCTTTTATTAAAAGAAGACATTGCTGGTCTCATTCTCCTGAAAATATGTAATCCTTTCAGCTCTGCATGAGCATTGCATCCCTTTAGGAAGAAATGCTCAGTACATTTAGCCAAACTCCATCACTAATCATGCACTTCCTCCAAAGCAGGGAGATGACCTCAAGGTGATTCCCACTCCACTGGCTGTGAAAATCACCTCACTCGTGTCAGGATGTGTGACCTTGAGTCCTGCTGGGTGTAATTACTCATGCACAGTTAGGTTGGTTTGGTTTAACTCCTCTCACTGGACAAGGGCATTGACCCTCATGTGAAACAGGCCCTGATCTAACTGCTGGCCTAAATTCAGCACTCAGAATCATGAAAGTTCAGAACACCACCTCTTCATTTATTCATGTGTCCTCATCATTCTGCTCTGAGCCAGAACCAAAATCTGTGCTCTTAAGGAGCTAATATCCTTAGTATCCTATTTTTACATAACCATTTTCAGCAGCATACCTTCAAACACTACCTAAAGTAGTTCAGGTCTACCAGGACCTCTTCTAGATGCAGAAATACATATCTTTGGGCAGGAAATTATGTGCATAAGATCTCACAGTTACAGAATCTTGTGCAAGCCACTACTCTCCAAGCAGAGATCTCTAATACTATACCATAACACAGTTGTGGTAGGCTGCTGCCAGCTGCCCACCCAGACACTCTCTCACTCCCCCTCCTCAACAGGCCAAATGAAGAAAATAGGATGGAAAAAGTCTTAGGTGGAGATAAAAACAGGGATATCCCTCAGCAGTTACCACTATGGGCAGAACAGACATGACTTGGGGAAAATAAATTTATTCTATTGCCAATTAAAATCATTTTTGACAGTGAGAAACCACAAGCCCCTGCTCAATTTTAATTCTTCACTCCTGACTCCTCTCCTTTGAGGGGGAGACAGACCTGTACTTTATGTTTCTGTTGTCAGACACTCACTGTGCTTTGGCTGAGGAAGCCTTGAGGCACAAACAACCCAGTCTGCTTCAGGGCCGGACCCAGATTTCCAAACAGGCTCTACCCTGAAAACTACATTTGAAACAAAGGCAGATGGTATAACTTCTTGTCAGGGTAACAGCAACCTTTGCACTCTGGGTTTGTCCTGTGATGGGATGCCACAGCTGTTGGATTGAGGGATCCAGGGATCTCTGACTTGGCCATCTAAAGGTGAGGCTGCTGCCATTGCAGCCTGTAGGTCCAGGAAGTTACAAGGATGAGCAGGTATCAAAAATGTCAGCCTACACTGAGCAGATAAGAGGCCAGGCATGATAGCAAAGAGCAGGATTTTAGCTTATATCCACACAGAAACCAACAGCACTCCCACAGGCATGGGAAACACAGAAGGCTCTATTCTGTTTCTCCTTTTCAGCTGACCCAGTCTGAGGTTCACTAATAGACACACACACATTTAAATCTCTAGTACCTCAGTGCAAACCCCAGGTTCCTTGCTCAGCCCCCAGCTGTAAGCTTGGGTCTTTTCAGCTGTGAGCTGCCCAGTTCAGCTTGAAGTCCATGTATGAGTCCTGTGAAAAGTGAGGTCACACCCTCAGTAAATTTGACAATGCCACCAAGCTGACAGGTGCCACTGACACACCTGAGGGATGGGATGGCATCCAGAGGGACCTGGACAAGCTGGAGAAGTGGCTCCATGAGAACCTCCCAAGGTTTAACAAGACCAAGTACAAGGTGCAGGCAATCCCCAGTATCACTCCAGGCTGGGGGAGGATGAGCAGATGAGGACCAGCCCTGAACAGAAGGAACTGGAGATGCTGGGGAAGGAGAGGCTGGACATGAGCTGGCAATGTGCACTCACAGCCCAGAAACCAATCCAGAGCACTGTGGGCAGCAGGTGAGGGGGAATTCTGCCCCTCTGCTCTGCTCACACCCCACCTGCAGTGCTGCATCCAGCTCTGGGGCCCACAGCATCTCTTGGAGCAGGTCAGGATCAGGGCCATGCAGGTGATCAGAAGGCTGGAACACCTCTCACAGGGAGATTGTCTGAGGTCTTAGGAGATACCAGGTCACAGTTTCCAGTGCCTAAACAGGGTTTATAAAAAATATGGGGGCAGAGATTTTAGCAGGGCTTGTTTTGATAGAACAAGTGGTAAAGGCTTTAAACAAAAAAGGGCAGACTCAGACTAGTTATTAGATGTCACCCTGTTTTTCTAAGTTCTTCTAAGTCTTCTGATGTTTGCATTTTTGTAACGGAGTTTCTCATGCACTTTTCAGGTAAATAATAATTGTTTTGCATTCCTTTCTGAAGGAGGAGAGAATTGATAGACTGTTAGTTTGACCAATGACCAATTGAGAGGTGGCAATTTCATCTCCCAATCCATGGTCACTTTTAAAAGTCTGTAAATATTAGAGTTCAGAAATAAACTACACTCTTTTTTACCTTAGACATTTCAGTGTGTACGTGTTGTTCATTTCATGTCCTATTGCGACAATTAGAAGAAATTTTTTACAAAGAGGCTGTTAAAACACTAGATCAGGTTGCCAAGAGACTTATCCCTAGAAACATTCAGGGCCAGGTCTAACAGGAATTTCAGCAACACTATTGGAAAGAGTGCCAGTCTGTGATAGTAGGGCTGGACTAGGTGATTTTTACAGGTCTCCTCCAACCCAAACTATTCTGTGATGGTATGAAAATGGGAATGGGATTTAATGAGAAGAAAGCACAGACTGCAGTTCTTTATTAGCCATGCTTGTTCCACCCCAACCGACTTTGATCCCTCCCTTTCTCACATTTAGCCCTTCCTCTAAATGTATCATAATAATTTTCATGTGTCCCTCCCTCAAAGCATTCTATAAGCAGCTTTACACAGCCCTACAAGTTTCAACAGCTATCCCATAATCAGTTTTCTTTTTCCTGTGGTGCATGTGGGAAACAGATTTTCTCCCTTCTCAATCAGCTACAAAATTCTGCTTGAGCCCTCTAAAGGCTTTAGCCATTTGCTCAGTGGCCCCTCAGCTAATGACCTGGAGGCTCAGGCTTTTGCTGGTGTGTATTATCTTGTTTTCCTTAGGGCTTGTGTATTTAGGTGTTTAATTTATTCTTTTTCCTGCCTCTTATCTGTGCCTGTTATCTTTGTCTCTTATGCTGATAGCTGTTAACCAGATGTCCTTAGATTCCACTATCTTTGCATCGGTCAGGGCTTGGATTAAATGTTGGAATTAAAAACACAGAAAGTGCAGAGCAGACCTGAGCATGGTAAAGACTTCTGCTCCAGGGGCTCAGCTCAACATCTGAATCCCAAATTTCAGTTTACAAGAGGCGTCAATCCTCCTTCATCTCTATGTTTACCAGTTATTTATAAACACCACAGCAAAGACCAAGGCTATGTGGAAATGAATGTGCTGTGAATTTGGTCTGCTATGAGCTGTAGAAATTTTAGGAAGAGCTAGTCCTGATCTCATGGCATTGACAACAAAATTACACAATAACAAAATAATAGTATTCCTGCTTTATGGCTAAGGGTCTGGGACACAGACACTGAAGGGCTAATCCTAAATCACACAGGAATTCTGTGACAGATTGAGAATTGGACCTTTCTTCCTTCCTCAAGTCTCAAACTAGTGATGGAGACACATCAAAAAATCACAATTCGCATTTGGAACTTTCAGCAAATACATAGGCACTAAGCTAAAAGATGAAATCAGTGCTTTTTCCAAGATGCTCATCAGCTTCCCTTAAGGCTTACCAAGATTTTGTTATTCTTGGAGAGTCCAAAATGGTCTTCAAAACTTTCACTCACAGACAAATCCTTTCTCCTTGTTCCTAGAACAGACTTTGGAGTACTTTTGCATGACTTTATGCTCCAGTGAGAAGGTGTCACCCAACCCTAATTCAGTAAGACAGACAGAAAATGTCAGAGGAAAGAAATAAAGAGCACAACTGGAAAATCCTGATGTAGATTGCACAGCACAATGATGTGTTCCTGTGTCCTTAGATTCAGCTCACAGCAATATAAAAACTGTGGGTAAGAAACCAAAATTCTAGTGGAAAAACAAACTGCTTGGGAAGTCACTGCCAATAACTGTGATGCAATCCACACAATCCAAGATGATTTTTTCAGAGATTTCCATCCTAACAATGATTGCACATGAACTTTGTGTGAAATATAAATGTTGCTGCTAACCTGCAGTTTCATTTTGTTGATTTTAAAACATTAAAAACCATAACAATAATTGGTTACAGCACATTAAAAAAGATGTTAAAAAATGTTGGAACAGTGTTGCTTTCTTGCTAAGTCATTATTCCTGAAAAGATGTTGGCAAAGCCAATGCAAGCAGCAAACCCAGATTTGGCTTGAGTTTCTAAAATCCTCACTTCTTGACAAAAAATAATTTTCTTGTTGAAGAACTATAGGACAAAAACTTTTAATTTTAATGGTGCCTGGACTGTAGGTTTCTGAATTAGAAGTTGTTTTATCTGAAGAAGGGGAAGTGAGTCAGAAGAAAGGAGCAGCAGAGATAATGTGTGATGAACAGACTGCAGCTTCCACTCCCTGTTGCCCTGTTCTTCTTAGGGTGAAGAAGAAATCTTTGGGAATCAATTTTACCCAAACACTAGAAATACTAGAAGACTAGAGATATTCTTATGCTCTGACAATGTAGTCATTTTCATCTCTCTTTTTAAACCTTTTTTTTTTTTGGTATTATCTTATTTTTTTTCATTATCCGTATTTGGCACACTTGTTTTGCTGATGTTTCTAAAATATGCATAAGCATAATATTTGGCAGAATATATTTATAGACAGGTGTGTGCTCACTGATATGTGCAGGAAGTTTTCCCTTTCAAAGTCCACAATAAAAGTCCAAAATTTAACTGTAGTTTATCAGGAAACAAATATTCAAATTGGAAATAACCTTTCCACAAAATTAAAAAAAATAATAAAAATATAATTTCTTAAGTCAATCGGTTGATGCTACAATTTCAGTATCATATTCCTGAACAAAGTAAAAAAACACACAAACAAAAAAAATCATAGTTTATAATGAAGGAATAGACATCTTCCTGGAAATATTTGATTATTGTTTCATTCCCTAACTGCTGTTCTCATTTTTGCAGGTGCAGGTGCTCCTGTTATCAGTTAGTAGTTGGTTTATGGCTAAAATGCTTTAGTTCATCCCATTAGGCATGGATAAGAGCTGTTATCAACTCAGAGGCAGGCCCTAACTCAAATTTCAGGCATCTACATGTAGTTATCTGTAGTGGGTGACTAAGCTGCAGGCATCAAAAAATGAAAATGGAATCAATACCTCTAGTATGAAACCAGCTGGGAGATACTTTAACCTGGTTTGATCCATGTGTGTTCCAAAACCAGCCTCGTTTTTTGAATGAAATGTTCCTTTTTGACTGTAAAGGAAGCTGAATCAAGTCTCCATTCTGTTTCCAGACCAGAGCAGAGACCCTTCTCTTCAGACTGATCTTCTGAGTGCATTTAGAGACCTGTATCAGAGTGGGGTGATTGCACTTGATTACATTTCCATACTTTAAAATCAAACTTGGAGCGTGCCTTGGTTTGAGACATCACTCCTTCAAAATAATTGTATCCAGGACATTTATATACTGCCCTGAGAAGTGTAAGTTATTCCCTTTCCTGTCTTTTTTTTTTTTTTTTTTTTTTTCCTAGTGACAAATGACAAGGAACCAGAGCCAACACCTGCTTTTGCAGAATTTAGGACATGTTCATCCTTTCTCCTCTGTTCCTCTGTGTTTTGGTGCAAACAAACCATGGGCAGCTCCAGCTCTCATCTAGCAGTGTTTTTACTCATTAACCCCGGGGTAAATAAATGGATTCATGGTGACAAGGGCAGGGAAGAATGAGGTCTTTCTTGATATTAAATCTTAATTTTCAGCTTGAAAATGTTTTCTTTACCTGTTGACCCTTCATAGTTTTTCAGTTATTCAAGGTAAAAGTAAAATAAAGAATAAAAAAGTGCCATTTTGTCATTGCTTGGGGAAATTTAAAACCCAGCTTAATTCTGGAGCTGTGGTTCATGTCCAGAGCTCTTTGATAATAGAGTCTATAGCCAAGGGAATTGCTTAATTCTGTTCAGTTTGCTCATCTCCACTCACACTCATAATGAGTTCCTGAATAAATTAAATTATAATTAATTGTATGACATTTCAGACCACGTGTTGTGGATTTTAGAGTTAAGATTTCCTGATGGAATCCAATCCATAGGTTTAGTTTCTCCTTGTTTACTATGACAGTTTTCCAAGCTTTTTCATACTGAAGAGCTTGCACTGTGGTTCCATGCATAATAATCAGATCAGGGTAAGGTTACATAACAAGAAAGAACTTCACTTTCATCCTCTCTTGGTAATAGATGAGCAAGTCAGACAGGAAATCAGTCTGCTTTCAAACAGGGTATATTAAAAAATTTATGATGCAACGATATCTTGTACTCCCTAGGTTTAGAGGAAGAAGAGTGGTTTGATAAAGAGGCATCCTATACCCAAAGCAAAATGGTAACACAATTGCAAGTGTACAACATGAAAAAGAACCAGTGACAATAGCAACACTGCCATTAATCATTCTGTTGAGGACAGCTATTTATCAAGAGATGAATCTCTCAGCAACTATGGCTCACATGGCTTGAACTTAAAGAACCCTGGATGATCCTTGAAGGATGAAGGAAATGTTAAATTTTCACACAAGTAACACAGCCTTTGCTTTCCTGGGTCAGGAGAAAAACATGTAACCACCATTCAGGCCAGGATGATTCAGCTTGTGCTCGTCGCAACAAATCACAGGAGAAGCAGTGGGACAATAAAGAAGAAAGGTCTCTCTGAGCTTCCCCTCCAATTCTCTAAATACAAGTGTCTCGAGGAGGAATGACTCTTCCTGAAGAGGATCTGATTGCAGCCCTTCTAACAGTGGTCTTGTGCTGGTTTTGGCAGGGATAGTGATCCCTTTTTTCTGGGATTTTCGGGGACACCCCAGACCATAAGGTACCATGTTCAGCACATAAAGCTGGGGAAAGAAGGAAAGGGGGATGTTCACAGTGATGCTGTTTGTCTTCCCCAGCCCTGACTGGGTGTGATGGAGCCCTGCTGAACAACTGCCTGCCCTGGGGAAGGGGCAAGGGGAAGGGATGAATTAATTCCTTGTGTGGCTTTGCTGTGTGCACACAGTTTGTTTTACCTATTGAACTTAGCCCATGAGTTTTTTCACTTTTATTCCTCTGATTCTCTCCCTGTCCCTCTCTAGGCAGGGAGTGTCTGTGTGGGGCTGTGCTGGAGTTTAACCACAGTGGGTGTTCTTCAACCAGGGCCCTTGCAGAGCAGTCCTAAGGCAAAGAAGAGACATTCCCAGGACAGTCACACCTTTCCAGGTGGGCAGGAGTTGGATTAACAGGCATGGAGCCCAAATCATTTCAGAACCAGCTCTAATTTTCCTACAAATCAGAAACATCAAAGGAGGGCTACAGAAGTTGCTGCCTGAGAAAACCTTCCTGGCAGAGGTGGTAGCTCAAAGTCAGCACCAGCCCTGATGTTTGGAGCTTCCTCTGCTGCTGATGTTACTGAGGGGAGACTCTCACGTGTGGGTAATGGTGTGGGCACAGTTTCCCACTGAGGAGGGGCAGTAGGGAAATGCTTGTGGTGCCAGCACATCCATTTCTGCATCTGGTATTCAGGACACTGATTCCCCTGGCTTCAATGAGGGAAAGAAGACACACTGTGTGCTGAGGGAAGTTTGCCCTGCTGGCATTGTAGCTTTCCATCTGTTCTGCAGGCAGACTGAAAACTTCGATGTCAAGAGCAGTGACATTAACAAAAAACTGTGCTTTTTCCTCTCTTTTTTCAGAAAAAAAACCCCATAAAATTAAGAGAATCAGAAAGAAGTGGATAAAAGTGCATAACTTTCCACAGGCACTTCTCCTCTGAAGAGAGAAAACAGTCTGGGTGGATGCTGAGTTGAAAGAATTCAAGAGTGAATATGTCAGTTAACAGTGATTTGGCTTGAATGATGCCTTCCCAGAGGAAAGAGGTAACTCATAAAACTTTCCTTCTGGAAGCTCTCAGATTCCAGCTAATTAATTGCACTGAGGTATCTTTTAAACTAGAGGTGTGCCAAGGCAGATCCAGTTGCTTCTGAATCACTGTTGCCAAGACTTTTTATTATTACTTTAAAGACCATCTCCAACATATATCAATGCAAAAAATCCTTGGCAGTATAAAGATAACACAGAAATGCAGCAGTTTATTTATAAGAAATAGTATCTCAATAAAGATAAAATGGGGAGGAAGCACAGAAAACCACAGGTAGTTATGAAGCCTTTGAACTTGACCACCTTGGATAAAGGTCTGTGCCTTGCAGGCCCAGGGGCTGGAGAGCACTGCAGCTGCTTTGCCAGGTGGACAGTTTGGGGAGATCACATCAGCCCCCTCTTTAAATCTATCCCTGTACAGTGCTCAGGGCCTTCCTCCCTACAGCCACACTGACCTGGCTAGGTGAGTGTTGTTTTCTCCTTCACCTTCTCTCCCTGACATGACACCCCATGTGCTGGGATTTGTCCTCTAGTGAATGTTCCTGCTTTCGTTGTGCACTCCTGGGGTTTTGCAATGCAGCCTGTGCACAAGAGTCCATTGACTGAGCAGGAGGGAGCTCTGTGGGCTCCAGGAGTCACACTGGGGCTGTGAGAGGCTGCTCCAAAGATCACTGGAGTCTCTTTCCATGCAAAATGCAAACTGATGTGTTTGACTTTGCTCTCTCATGGCAATTCCCCCAAATGCACCAGCTGACTTGTGCTTATTGCAAAGTAAATAAAGAAATTCTCCACAATAACCTTCAGCTTTTTTCCTGGTCACAAATCTGGCATAGGTGGGACACACTGTTGTACCTAAACTAATAAATAAAGATAATCTCATTACAGTTTATTATTGCCAGTTAAGAAAGCTGTATAGACAAGGACATTCACATTTTAACTAGCAATATCAGGTGATGACAAAACCCTCACAGAGAATCCTGCCAAAGCAAACAGAACTCCATATTGCTGTTTGTTTCTTTTTGTTTCTCACTGCTATTTTAACCTGTGATAACCACAGCTTTTCTCATGACCTAGATTAACCCTTTACCAGACTTCTGAATCATATAGAGGATGTTCATATACAAGGGTGGCAGCTAGCCTCAGAAAAACCTTGATGAACACCTTGTAATTCAGCTGCAATACTGAGAGATGAACAGGAAAGATTGAGGTCTGTGGCAAACAGGTTTTTTTTGACACTGTATTCCTCTCCAAAAGAAGGAAAATTAAGGGGAAAAAAAAGACTGCACAATGACCTAAATAAGCTGTATTTTATTATGCTTAAACATGAAAAGTAAAGTGGAATGTCCATGTTTATATCCCTGAGCCCCACAAGCCACAGATGGAGGTTGCCACTTTGAATTTTTAAATGAACCTTGTTCCCCAAAAAGTGCAGAGAAATAATAGGTAGCAGAAAACTTTCTCAACTATTAATGGTGTCACTCTGTTAGAAAGATGTAGGAAAAAGAGATAATAATGATTATCGCAAAGTGGGAGAATGAGGTGGAAAAATAAACTACAATTTCAAAGCCATAAAAGCACTTGGGAGGCAGTTATTCATCCACCTTTTTCTATGTCTGACTTTTGCACATAAGAGCAGAGAGCTCTCAATAGAAAGACAGCTTGAAAAGATTGATGAGAGCTAACAGGACCTGAATCTTCTTTTACAAATGACTGTGCATTTTGATTTAATATTCAGGCTTATTAAATGCAAAAAGTGTCAAACTCACAGTTCTGATTCAAGACAGAGACAGGAAAAATGGCACTGCAAGAGGTCTGAGGCAGGGACTGTACAGCTGGGGGTGGTTTCTCACCATGACCTCCCATTCTCACACTCTATCCTGAGGTAGGTGCCTTCCTGGGGGACGTCTAAAGGGGCTGCCTCACCTGCTTAATTACCACAGAGTAATCAGAGTCCTGATTTACATTAAAACACCAATTTATAATCTGCAGAGGTTTGGTAGCTGTTGCAAAGAGCAGACGATGCAATTCTGCAGATTTATTTTTAAAAGGGAGTCAAAATGACAACCAGGGTAAGGAAATACCACTAGTGTCCTGAGTTAAACTGAACTCCTTCATAAAAAGAGGACAGAAGTTTGCCCTTGTTCAAGGCACCTAAATGTGTGCTTACATTAAAGATGTACTTAAACTCCACTGATTATAATAGAGTTTAAAAGTATACTTAAATATTAGCTTATGTGTATGTGATTTCACAGAAGTTTGCAGTCTTGACTTAGAGTCCAAGCTAACTCAGATAACCAGTTCATCCTGAATTCGCAGAAGTCAAAAATACATTTTTACTGTTACTGATAAAGAGCAGCAAATTTGTATCATGTAAATGCTGCATAAGCTGTCCCAAAAGTTTATTCCTCATGTGGGATATACATTTTTTGATAAAGGATGAAGTCTGATATGTTGCATCATCTGTCTACAATCATGATAACATGATGCTTTTGCAAATAAAGCAAGTGCTTAAGATTTTACTTAATTAGTAAGTTCTGAGTTTGAATATTGTCTCAGGGATCCCATGATCAGTGAGTTACATTGTGGTGGTGAATTTGCAGTAGATCTTTAGAGGTTTAAGCCACAGCACATGCCAACAGCAAGTTCAGCCTCTGACCAGGTGTATCTGTGCACACCAACACCACAGCTGGGCTCACAGGCACGTTTGTAAACAGAGCCAGATCCAGCCAGCTCCTGTTTAACATTCTGGAACTTCAGGGCAAAGGAGAGTCCTAAGCCCTCAAGCACCAGCCCAAGTGACTTCTTTTTGCAACATGTTCAATAAATATGCAGTATCACCTTGCAGAACTAGTGCACAAAGGCTTTCAACAGGAGACCTTCTGCAGATTGTTGTGACAGCAGCATCTGTTTACTAGGGCTGCTCAAGTGAGAGCAGCATAGCTGTGTGCTTCTCCTTCTTCCACCTTGGGGCATGTCCAGTTTGTTATCTGAATGAATTTAGACCCATTTTCTGACAAATCCATGGAGTGTTAGCTAGTCTCTAGATTTTCCAATAATTTCTATTTGCTTCTTGTTTTAACATCTCAGTGATTCCTTGGTTCCCTCTGACTCTGAAGTGCTCATACTGAGCTCTCTCCTTTAATCTATTTTCCTGGGAGTTATTTATATCTATATTAGGGTTTATAACCCTGCAGGCAGTCTCTTCAGTCTGCCTAGTAGAATTGCCATAGCAAATTTTGAGAACATCTCACCAATATTGATAGCAAATTCTCTTTGTGAGTCTTCTGAAATCAAAGCTCTAGCTGAGGGTCAAAAGGAGATGTGCTTTCTGATCTTTGCTCAAATTCCTGCTAGGCTCAGGAATCTAAGAGGGTGGTCATCTATAGTGTGGCACTTACAAACTAAAAATCTTATGAGATTTTCTCTTTAGGCACAACTGACCAGAGACTGTATCTCAATTTCCAAAGCTGAGAATTTTTAGCACGTTTACCAAGCTTTGGTCCCAGGCCTTGATCATCTGCATGATGCCAGTGAAGTTCTGTCCTTGTCAGAGGGACGTGTGCCTTGAAGGCTGATCTGGGTGGGGTGGGAGTTCTTGACTGGTTTAAAAGTTAGATCTGATCATCCAGGCTTTCACTTTGTATGGACTGAAAGTATAAAGAATTTACTCCTGGGAATGACTTTCTTGTGGATACCTAAACCACAGGAAGACAAATGGTTGCATTCTTATACCAGCGAGAAATGGTCCTTATATTTTCCCTCCAGAGAGTGAAGGCAATTGTAGAAACAAGCGCTTGGGTCAGGGCTGCCAGCAATCTCCTTGTCCTTTCCAGGTCCACGTGCCTGGCCTGATGGGCTGGGCTTTGTACACAGTCATCATCCTAGTATGCAGGAAAGCAGGTGTGGATTTTGCAGTGCTAAAGGCTTTGAGGTCCACAGCTCATCTGTTAGATCAGGAAAAAACGCAGTGTAGTCTCTCAGTCCCCAGCAGACATGGGGCTGCAGTGTTTGACAAGCATCTTTTGTGCACCACAGCAATTTCCTCGTGATTTTCTCACTTGAATTCCCAGCCTATTGTAACAGCTGCCTTACAGGAGGAATGACTTGGCCCTGAGGTCTCCTGTGACCACTCCTTCTCACATTGCACTTCTGCTCCCTCCCTTTGGGAAGGGAGTTACACTGGCTGCAGCTTTTATCTTCATTCCTATTCAGTCTTTAGCAGCTCCCCTTTGATGCTCCCTGCCATCTCTCTCTTTCTTGCTGTGCTTTGACGGCTCTCTACTGCCACACAAGTGAGATCATGCTGTGATGATCCCCCTCAAAGCAGAGTCCTGCTGGTAGCAGGTGCCTCTGCAGTGGAGGCTGGCAGGGTTCTGCTGCAGGGAGACAATGGCTCCTCTCTGCCTTTTCAGATGCATCCCCTCCCGGGACTCACAAGGGCACCCCTCTTGACCAGAAATGTCAAACCACAGTTTGAAGCTGGCAGCAGATAAACTCTGACAGGGTTCAAATCTACAAGCCCTAAGAGCAGTGGCTTGCATTGATGTGCTTCCTAAAGGTCTGCATCTGCATTAGGAGTGCTGCTGATCTTTTGCCTAAAGGTTTGGTTTTTAAAAAGGTACCATGGTGAAACACAGGGAGGGAGCATTATCCCATTTCTGAGATTCTGAAACTTTTAAAACAAAGCCTAAATAGATTATGTCTTCTAAGAGATGAAACATTTTTAAAATAATGGAAGTTCTACATTTATATGCAGAAAAACAAAATAATTGAAAAGGAATGTATATCACTTAAAAAAATTAAGACTGATGAGCTGAAATTGTTTCAAGTGCAAGAGGTGACTGGGTCTCACAGTGAACAGAAAGAATAACCCTCAAAGCACACTAGATGGGAGAAAAAATTCTCATGCCTTCTGTTTACTCTCAGGAAAATGTAGTTCCACGTTTAAACTCAGCAAACACCATGAGCTGTGAAAGAATGAAGCATTATTCTGCTTTCTTTGGCTGAGCAATGCCAAAATAAAATGGTTACAGGGTCTAGGAATAGCCAGAAAAGGTCCATTGTCAGCACATGAACTTGAGGGCACTCCTGAGTTACATCCTTAGCCCAGGGATGAGGAGGAAAAAAATGAGTTACATCCCTCTTTCACTGTGTACAAAGGAAAATGGGAGAAGTCAAAGAACCTCCCTCCTCCATGTCCCGGTCTTTACCAAAAAAAAAAAAAAAAAAACAAAAAACCCAAAAAACTCCAAAAAGCTCCCAAAAAACCCCCAAAAATAAAATGAAGAAAGAGCAGTCCAATCACTAAATCCAAGCAGTACAATTGGACAGCTGAGCAGCTCTGAGTCTTTGTACATGTATAAAACTGAAAAGACAACTGCTTTAGAGGTTGGGCTTGAAAATTTTTGTTAGTTTCTGAATAGACTGAATCATAACAAAAGTCTTACATTTTGTGCTGGTGGTTATCTTTCAGCCAGGCTTCTGCCAAGGAAGGTGTGGAACCCTCATCCTGGCTTTGAAGAACAAAATACAGAGAACTGTCTGTTGGAAAAGGCACAGGTAGGGTCTGTGATTTTTATTTCATTAAGAGAGTAAGACACAGGAGGAGGGATCTTATTTTTGCTACAATATATTAATTTTGAGAGAAAAATGGCTATCAGAGGAAGAACTGGAGTAGGCCTGAGTCAAATGGAAATCCAAATTCATTAGTATTTAATATTTTTAAACATCCTCTGTGGGTAGAGGCTACATCTTGGCATCCTTTTGGTGAAGATGGTTGCACATGAGTGCTTGCACATCTCACCTGGAGAGGCAGGATCCAGCCTTCAGTGTCTCATAATAAGAAAGTTATAGTGAAAACTGATTTTAATGAATAATTCTGCCTCTGTTTAAGAAACTAGAGGAAATATGCATGAAGCATTTATCTGACAATGTAAGCTGCACAAAGGAACATATCAGAGAATGAAAACTCCTGAGATTAAGTAAAAAAAAAAAAATCCACCCCACCCCCTGAACTTTCGACAACGAATAGTTTTGAGATTGTTTTGGCTGCTTCTTGTTAAATTATGCCTGCATACATATGATGAGAGCTAAAAAAATAAAATTGTTCTGCTCTGACACCTACCAACTCTCACTTTTAGTAATCAGTTCACGATATTGGCATCCATACGGCTGCGGGGGGGACTGGGGGAGAATATTTCACTTCAGCCCAGCCTGCTGCTGTGAGATCCCTTTAAAATCACCTTCCTGAAGAGCAGAGAGATGCTACATAAGACCAAACCACACCACTGCTAAAATGATACATTCATTGTAATGAGATGTCCTTGCAGACAGGATTGTTTTTTAACATATAAGTTTTTAACACAGAAATTCTTTGTTTCATGTCCTTAAATGTTTCTGCATTTAAGTTCCTTTTCAAAGGAGTATTTTAAACTCAAGTGGAGTCAGGAGCTGCTTGCACTCCAGCAACCTATTGCTGCAGGTATAGACAATTTTCCTTTGCACTCTGAACTACCACAATTTTGCTGTAACTATTCAAGTCCCTAACAAAAGAATTGTATTTCATGCAAAACAAAGAAAATGCTGAAAGAGCTACTGCAGCATCCTTCTGCTTCCTTTCCACATCTCTCTTTCCTTTAAGCTGTTTTTTGTTTCTAGTTTTTAAGTCTGGCTGAAGAATAGACAGTGGTGCAGTAAAGGTATTTCCTTTCTTTCTACACAAAATTATAAGCTTGATGGGCTGCTTTATGTAAATGTTCCAGATGTAACCTGTCCTTAATATTTATCAGAATTTTCAACCTGATGCTAATACAGCACTGCTTTCCTTAAAGATGTAACAAAGCACAATCCTCGAGGCAAAAACTATGAAATAAATATTTTTTGAGATAGCACTCTTCTTCACTTTGCATAAATTTAACACCCTGCTCTCTGTACAATATGTGTTCTTTTTCCTAACTCCCCACAGACAGAAATAACTCTGGCGAGATGTCATGAAAGTAGCAGAAGATTTGGAAAACACCACACATTAAGGATGCTGAATTTAATTTTCTGCCTTTGTTTTGGATGGCCTACTTACTCTTCAAAAGCCTTGCCATGTCATGATGCAGAGTGGGGATGAAGGAACTATTAGACTATATTTAGCCCCATACTAAACCTCAGCTATAAACACCCGACAGAAAATATTCATGTGAGCCTTGAGCTGTCTATAAACAAAAATAATGGGATGGAGCAGTCACCTCTATTCAGAAGAAGAGTTTGTACCAGTGGTCCTGCCTCCAGGTTATCGGGCTGAGATTGCTGTTTTACAGGTTGGTAAGTACAGAGGAAAGAGGTGCCTGCAGAGATCTGCCTGGAACAGCTGCTCTGCAGAGGTCACCTCTTGTACTTACCTGAAACTATACTTTGTTTTTTGAGGGCATTACATATTTCTAATGTAAAACGCATTCATAAATTGGGCACATGGTGTTTTATCCAGATGGAAATGCAAAGTGTACAGGAGGAGTAATAATCCTGGACAAAATTTTAAAATTACACATTATTGGCCAAATATTTTGAAGTTCATGCTCTCAGTGTGGGTTACTGTGGGAACTCAGCCCATCTCTCTGGATGTTCAGAGTTGCCAAAAACCCTCTTGGGGGGCTTGGAGGTCCTGGAATGTTTCCAAAAGCACCTGGTGGCTTGACTTTGACCCTTCTAGGGATGTGCCACCTGTGGATGAGGACGTGAGAGCCAGACAAGTTTGAATGGTGTGAGAATGGAGTGTTCACTGGGTGAAATGTAGATTTTAGGATTTTGGTACAGGGTGGTTTTGGAGACAAGATGGAGGGATCAGGGCCTGCCTCGTGGTTCTTCTTTCTTCTTCTTGTCACCCATCTTCTGCTGTGATGTTAGCACTTTGGATTGGTTCATGGTGAAAGTGCACTGTCTAACATGGGTGAAGGGCATTGGAATGTAATTGTAAATATGATATATGTAGTTTGTAGTATAAAAGACCACACTGCCTCATCAGGGCAGGAAAATGCCTCAGACTGTCTTGCTAAGCTGACCTCGTCAGGGCAAGAGAAAACTTTTTACAGATAAGAAAAAATAAACAACCTTGAGACCGCGAAATGAAGAGCTCTGACTCTTTCTTCAGTGCCGGCCTGGGAAAAGAGACTCTTGAATTTTTTTTGGGGTCACTCAGATAAACTAATGATCCCGACAGGTTACCAACCATTGCTGATAGTCTCCCTTTCTTCACTTTGCATCTCTAAATGATATTCTGACACAGATTCATGAGTTATAGAGGATTCACCTCTCAGAGTTCAGTGCCTTCCCACATTTCCTTGGATTATTCTCTTAGCTGGTCACCTGCTGACCTATCCCTAAAGCAACTAAAATTTGGGAGTCCTTAGGACTGGCAGTCTGGGCCCAGACATTGCAGCAGTTCAGGTGCTCTCTGGAATCCACCAAACCTCTTCCAATGACTGCAGTCCAGGTTTTTGCTTCTTCCATGGCTGTTAGGTTTTATTTGAAAACTGAAGGCTTTCCTTGCCTCTCCATGGTTGGGCTCAATGTACTTTGTGTTCAAACTCAGGGAGGGAAGGAGATTCCCAACATTTTTTTTAATCCACGATCTGTCCTTGATTCAATCATCTGCACATTTTTTCAGCCCTTTTCCCAAATCCTGCAACTTTCTTGTCATTCTCTTTCTCCTCATGAGAAGGGAGCACAAAATCAGCATTCTCTACTGCTCCCACAAACAGCAATTTTTCTCTAATTTCTGGTTAACAATGCATTGCCAATGGTTAACAATATTTTATTTAGACTACATAAGAACAAATAATGTCCTAATCTCTTGGAAAACTAAGGAAACTGAGGAAACTCTAAGGGTTTGAGGCTTTAACAATAAACACAGAGCAGCAGGACAATGTGTTCTCTCTGCTTCAGTTTGTGTCTACATTGCTAAAGGCCTTAAGAATTATTGTAATGTTCTTTTAGATAAACAATTTGTCATTTATTATGACAAATTACTTCTTCCAAATCTCACTATCCCTTCATTGAACCATAAAGAGTTTGTACAGGTGCAGGTGCATCTGTAGCTCCAGGGTAGGAAACATGAAAATGATCAGAGGCTGAATTTTTGACTTGCAGGTGAGAAAAGCTGTACCAATGTCACAGTTTGAGTCACTGTCCCTAAAACTGACTGATCCATAAAGCTGGTGTCTGATTGCATGGCCTTAGTCCATAATTGGTTTCCATTTTGATAAAATTAATCTGAAATATATTATTATTCAATGCCATTAATACATTTGTGCTGATTTGGGACAGATGCTTATGTGACATCCATTTTCACTTTGCCTGGTGAAAGTTTAGCATTCAGACTTCAGTGGTCACTTCATCCTTTACTGTGAAGAAGGTCCAGCTCTCATTTCCCAGTGTTTCCCTGGGCATGATGCTTCAAACAAACTTCTGGGAATGCAGGAAGAGAGAGGGAAATGTTAGAGCTAGTGAGAAATGTCATAACACAAACGTCCTAATTTTAGTATCACTGATAAATTTCTAAATTATGAAGCTTGTAACTTTAAATAGACCATTCCAGACTGTATAATCAACTTACATTTGATTAAATATTTTCTAGTTTGAATTAGCCTTATCATCAGTTTTCTTAGTTCACAAAAAAGTGGAGATTCAGCTCAACTGTACCGTAGGAAACTGAATTTGGGCTGTTGGAATGGAACTTTTTGATTTGATTTCTCTTAAAAATAATAAAAATGCTCAAGAAAAAATCCAAACCTAATGGGCTGATGATCGTGGGTTACTAAGTTTAGCTGGCAAAAGTAGCTTAAGACATTTTTGAAAACTTTACCACAGATTTTTACTAACCTTGTCTGGAAAAATAGGCTGTGGGGGAGAACTTTCATTTCTGGAAGAAATATAACTTTTTAGACATTATTTAATTAAATTTACATAAAATAAATATTGTCCTTATTTTGGCATATCATTTTTTTAAAAAATAGTAACACATCTGTATAGATTTTTAAATTATTTGTCATTTTTATTTGGCTAAAACTGTTAAAAAATGCACTGCAAGTTTACAAATAAGTACTCTTAAAATCCAGTTTTCTGTGATTTATGAATTAATAACATGGAGCTGAAACAGTAGGTATGGAGCTGGATGAAATATATTTATTTATAGTTTGATGTTGAATTTAATAATTGTAAAAAGTAATTTGAGTCAAAATGAAAAAGAAATGTGATCATCTTGGGTCTTGGAAAAACAAAAGTGGTATCAAAAATAATTTTCTTTAAATTTAAAACTTTATATATAGCAGTTATTATATGCTGCACAATGTTTTTTTTCTAGATGTACTATTTGGCAAAACAAAAGATTTATTCTTTATAAGATTTAACTGCTTATCTCCTTAAATCATTATTGCTAGAAAAAGTATGGAAGGGAAAGAAAACTTAGCATTTTACAATGTGCTTTACAAAGCGTGCTTTTTTTTAGCACGCTTAAAAAAAAAAGTACAAAATTCAGCAAACATTTGTGAATTATTTTATCTCTCTCTGTCACCAAAACCTCAATTTTCCAGCAAATTGCTGCTTCTTTTCTGTGTTCATCAGCATTAACAACTGAAGAGCTGCAAATTTTCATGCTCCAGCGAGATGCACTCCTGGCTGTGCTCAAGGAGAATTTCCCCCAGTGCAGGAGCCACCGGGGCGTTGGCTCTGTCGGGATCCAGCATCCCTCCCACTCCTCCCGAGCCTGCTGCTTCCCACCAGGGCCCACAAAACCACCTCCCAGCTCCCATCATTTCAGGCAGATTATAATTACAGCCTGAGTAAACTGACTTTACAAGTCATGACAACATTTAATTCAGCCCATTAATCCACCCCTAACTGTTTCATAGTTCTACAGAAAGGCTCACAGATGTCTCCAATATTTGCAGCAGGATCAGTTGGAAGGTGACTGCATCCGATTCCCGGGAGAAGTTTCTTCTCAAAATCCTTCACATTAGAGAGGTGCAAAGCTACTCATGCTCACATATTCCTGGGCAAGCAACAGGTAAATCTGTCTGCTCAGCCCTTCACACATTAATGTGATTTTCAGCATTAAAAAGATTCTGAGAAACTCTTGCCAAAGGCACAAAATCATCCAGTTACACTGAAAACAGCAGTCAACACAAGGTGGATAAATCCTGCACAACCTACCTCTGTGGACCAGAGGTTTTCTTCAAATTATCCCAATCAAATAAATGGGGGGTTTATGCATATTTTTACACACAAGAGTTCTTGGTGGCAGAAAGTGCCAGCCTGAGGTATAAGAGGGTTTGATGTAAACTTCACAGATTATTGCTTGGAGCCCTCACCATGACAGAGGGCCAAAAAATCCCCACTCCACATTCCCTGCTTCCTGATTCCCTTCCCATGGGTACATTTCTCAATAAGACAAGGAGAATTTTTAGTTTTAGAGAGTGAGGGCAGCAGATAGTGATTCTGGGGACAAAGAACTAAGGCTGAATAACAGTACGTGCATAGAAAGGCTAAGAAAAATATTTCTCCCCACAATGTCACACATGGCAGCTACATGTCCCCAATTTGTCATTACTCTGCTCACACCTCCAGTGAGCAAATGTCCTTTTACATTCTGCTTTCAGTTCTCTACTCTCCTCACAGAGTTTATCAACTCTGCTTTTAAATTTATTTCAGCCCTCTGCATATCCCATGAGAAGGGAATTCCTTCTGTCTCACAGCCTTAATGCAACTTATACATATTTTCTCTCAATATATTCTCATTTCCAAACGTGCTTTTGGGTCTTGGACCATCCCACTGCAACTCTGTGACCCCAAAAGAACTGATGAACCACCCAGCAAGCTTAGGTTTGGCATCTTGTTCCTCAATTTTTCTCTTAACATAAAGGATATGAGATCAGGACGTCTGGAATATGCCAGGACCCAGCATTACAGAACCAGGTCCTGCAGAGGTCTGTGAAGCCCTCTCACAGCTGGGATTTACCTCAAGAGAGCAATTAGGGCTGCTGTGTGCAGTGCCTAGCAAGGCACTTTGCAGTTCTGCACACTTGGGTGTGTGGCATCTCTGGCCACTGAGAGAAACTTGTGTGGAGGTACTTTGCACTGCGAAAAATTCAAAATGAAAAATCATTATGTACATAAAATTCCTACCAATTAACCGCAAGTTTTCTCTCCGAGGGGTTTTCCTGATTGTACAGAGAGAAGAGATGAAATCATAAAGTTCAAAATGTTAAATTTTTGATTTTTTTTAAATGTAATATCTCTTATCTTTACTTATCTTTCAGACAAGCTGCTGTTCTGAGTCTGCTAAGAAGAACACATCAGAGAATCTGGGAATCCAGAATTTATTAGTCCAGACTATATTTTCCAGACCATATTTATTATTTCTATTTTGTCTGTGTGTGTGCATGCATATAGGCTTCAATGTCCATAACTCTGTGGTCCTTGGGTTAAGAATGAGCCTTCATCTCTCCTGTGAGCCTTTTCTAGCACTGCTTAGGTATGAAAAAGGCTTCCCCTCCAAGGACCTTCCTCTCCAGCCTCGTGGGCTATCACAGCTGCGAAGAAGAAAAGTGCACCGCGTTGGTCCAGTTTGTGCTGAAGGAGTTGCAGCCTGTGTAAAATAACAGTGAATTCTCTTCCTTCAAAAGAGGCTCTGCTGAACCACAGTTCTGGCAGGTGCCCTTGAGGATCACAGTTCTTTAGAGAAAAAGACAGTTTCACTTTTTTAGGGCTTGGAAGGTTTTTTTTCTTCTTTTTTTCTGCAATGATGTATAAAAATTTTAATGAAGGGAGGAGAACAAAAGAGTAATTAAAACACGTAAGGAGCTGCAAGGAGGCTTTTCAACAAGCTAAAAATACTATTGCCTTTGTCAGAACTCCCCATATTGACTAATATGTTTGCATCCTGGTTGCAAAGATTTCACACAGACCTGTAGCATTAGAAAATGGCAATCACTCTTTATCAGCACATTAATTGCTGTTGGACATTTACATGCAAATCATTCAGTGAAATTCATCACAGACCAGGGAGGGCCAACATATGGAGAGAGACTATTTACAAGAGCATGGACGGACAGGACAAGGGGGAATGGCTTTAAACAGAAAGAGAATAGATTTAGATCAGATATTAGGAAGAAATGTGTCACTGTGAGGGTGGTGAGGCCCTGGCTCAGGCTGCCCAGAGAAGCTGTGGCTGCCCAATCCCTGGAAGTGTTCAAGGCCAGGCTGGATGGGGCTCGGAGCGACCTGGGACAGTGGAAGACATCCCTGATCATGGCAGGGAGTTGGGATGAGATGATCTTCAAGGTTCCTTTGAACCCAAACCATTCTGTGATTCTACATGGGGAAGAAGGAGTTAAACAAAATCAGGACTTTAAGTAGCAGACTGCCACGGGGCTGACTAGCAAAAGCTTGCAGTCATTTCTACCAGGACGAGACTGATAAAGTAGATTTTTATTGGACCAACAATTACTGTAAAAGGCATTAAAGGTCAAAATGGATAAATATCAGGTCATACAAAACCCATCTTTAGCTAACAGCAATTTGGAAGGTTGTGCTGTTTTAATAACAATTCATTGTACAAAAGCTGCTGCAGATGTATCACAGAGTTCTTATGGAAATCCTGTGTTGAAACTGCATCTTCCTAGCTATTAATAACACTACAACAAGCATCATCCTATATCATATCAGTGGTTTTAAACTGTTTTTCATAAATATTTCTGGAGCTGGTTGAATTAGACTTCAATGATTTCTCCATTAAATGTGGTCTGATCAATTTTTATGGCATCGCCTGAGGAATGAAATCAAACAAATGTCATGCTGGACTCACATTTCCTCTATGGATTTTTGAGGCATTCCTTTAAAATTATATTTTTGTTTGACAGCAGAGACATCGATTTGACAACTTGCTTTATAAAATTAGACTAGCTTTCAAGTAAGGTAGTTATGCTGGGTGATCTGAGCACTGCCTCTGTGTTGTTTGAGGCTTCAGCTCACATCCCAGTCACACGGGGCAATTTGTCATTATCTCTGCTAATGACTGTGTGAATCTGGATCAAACAGAGGAGCTGGTAAGTAAACATGTTGATTTCTGGAATCAAAGAGCTTGGTTTTAATATTTGTCATTAAAAAAGTGACACAGCTTCCTAAATGCTACATGGCACTGTGAAAGATGAGACATATCACTTATCAAAGGTATTATTTTAAAGCTAATTTGAGAGCAAAGGACTCGGGAGCTACCATGAGTCAAGCTAAAGGGCCTTCAGTCCAGTATTGTGATCCTTAACCTGGCAAGAAGCTCTTGCTTAGAGAAAGGCAACAGTCACTGCTGAAGTTGATTGGAATTGCTGAATATTATACATTCAACTATTAACAAGATATCAAAGGTCATACCAGTTGAAAAATGAAGGGATTTTTTAAGCTATATTGTAAAAAATTCAGGAAATGTGGGGCTGAGATGAAGAGGAAAAATACATTGAACTTAGCTAAAAGCACCTCATTAAACCCCTGTTTCATCAGCACAGCTTGTTAAGTCACTCAAGGCTTAACGAAGGTCTATCCACTGCAGCAGCTGTGGTCCTGCAGGGTTCTAGGTAGAACATCAATTGAATTATCCTGACAAACAGCTGAGAAGGGCCTGACAGCTTCCTCTTTCAGGTAACAGGTACTTTTGCTGGTACAGCTGAACAGAGAGCAGGTTGTGCAGGAATCCTTTTTCAAGTCTTGCAAAACCACTGAAAGTGGCCAGATTTCAGAACACCTGAACAATAGCTTTGATTAATTATGATCTATTTTGGAATAAAAATAATGGGTTAACTACTTTGTAATGGGAGCCTGTGGTGAGCCTGCAGAAGACTTATCCTTCCCCTCTTTTGAAATAGGTTTCCTTGTGTTCAATAAAATATATTAAATCCCCTTTTGATTTTATATTGTGGTCGGGAGTAAGGCTGAGTAATATCAGTTTTCTGTAGATTCAGGGAATAAGAAGTGAGAGGAGATAATTTTAAACTTTATATCTTATCCCACCTGAGCTCTTGAACTACTCCCCAAACCTTCTGCTGCCAAACTTTCTGCTGCCAAACTTTCATATATGTTGTTTAAGAATAATTTATGTTTTATTTTAAGGGCATTGAGTAATTGTAAGATGAAATGCAGTAATGTCAGCTATGTGTTTGGTAGCACAACTATGTGATACCTGAGCACTTTTTAAAATAGGGGAAAGTTTTTTGTCAAAAAAAAAAAAAAAAGTGTGTCTCATTGAAGAACATGGGCTGTATCTATTTGCAAGCTTATAAACTATAATATTTTATGACCACCACCTTTAAAGCACAGTTTACTTCAGTGTAAGTGTGACTTCAGTGACTGAACCATTTGACACAGAGGTAGAGCTAACCCAAAACTGGTACAACATGAGGCTGCAGAAAATATGCGCAAAGTGAGACAGCTTTAACACTGCACCTGGCGCTGACATTGCTTTCACCAGGCAAGGAGCCAATTGTTTGAAAGAATCCAAAGAGTTGTGAACTGAGCCCTGTCCCCCACCATCCTCCTGTAGTCAACCAAAAGTCATAAGGAAAGGGTTAGAGTGAGCCATGCCACCAGCACTAAACACACAATTAACTCCAGGCTTTGGGGAACTGCACACCTCAACCAGATTGTCCTGAGAAATTCCGAGTCACCTTCTTCTTCTCCATGGTCAAACAATCCCCAGCCTCACAGATGATCCAGCCTCACATGCCGCTTCCACCTGCAGACATTCATCCCCTTGTTTGCCATAAAATCCCATGATTTGTGAGAAAGCACCTGAAGGGGAGCCCTGGAGCCTGGAGAAAAAAGCTCTAAAGTATTCCCATTTAAGCTTTTCCCTTTTGGTCAGATTCCCTGAATATTTATTAGACCACCAAGAGGTAAAACTCATGAGAAGTATTCTGCAAACACAGAGGCTGAGTCACCAGTCAGGAAGAGAAAGAAACTGAGTCCCAATGATTGCTGAAATTAATAGCTACTGCTGCTACTACTACTACTCAACTATTACTTAACTTTTCCTTAAAAAGGGAATGAGCTCCAGCAGAACATATGAAAATTGTAAAGACTTCCTCCAAATACAATTTCTTCCTGTTGTTGTCCAGATTCTTTAATAAGAGTTAGAGATCTCAGACAGAGGGCAGAGGTGACACTGAAACTCTCAAATCTAGCATTTGTTCTAATCAATAGACTACAGGGTAAAATGTTCTGTACAAGTCTCCTCATCCTCTAAAATGTCTTTGCAGATGGGCCTCAGGGGTAACAGGGTGGATGGTGTAACAGTGTCCTCATTGTGAATTTAAACAAAGAACAATGGTGAGATAGAGACTGATTGTTCACAATGGATACATGATGATTGACCTAGGGCACTACTGAAAATGTCAAAAAAATGAGATTTTCTGGTCCTTTGGTTACCAACTGAGGAGCTGCTTAGCCTAAGTTCTATGATTACAATTTTGGAGCAGTTAGGCCTCTAATCCCTTCCATGGATTGAGCTCTAAAATGCTAAAAATAACAAAAAAAAGCCCCCAAAACCAACAAAACAAAAAACTACACACACAATCAAAAAATCTCCAAACAAATAAACAAACAAAGACCACCAGAAAAAAATACACACCTCAAAAAACCCCCAAAGAACCCCCAAGAAACCAACAAGTGAGGCCTCTCACTCACTTGGATGTCCCTGAGATTTTTATCCCTGAAATTTGAGATCAGTGAGTTCTGATCTAAGAGACTCTCATGTGCAATGTGCACTCTCTTTTATTCCAAAGATTTTCCTGTATTGCTAGAATAAATGACCAAACTTCATCATTAGTCTGCATTTGTTCCAAGGTCTGACATCTCCCACGTTCTATTGTTATAAATCTGATTTTTCATAAATATACACAACCCTGGACTCCACTGTGCTTTGTTACAGACCTAACCTGGAGTTACCTGCAGTGACTGGCATAGCAATAAGTTAAAAAACCTCCTCAAAACCAAACAACAAACCAGTCCCAACAGTGGCATGAAGAGTTAAATTATTTAACATGAGATTCACTCAGCTCAAAAAGTCAGCATTCCCAAATCTCTGCCATTCTTTTACATACTTCTTAGCCAGACTGGGTCTCCATATGTTCAGAATAATCCAACTCGTGGTGAGACTAATCTCCTGAAAACGAACTCATTAAATTAATGTCAGTCATTTTATATGCCTGACTTGTGGAAACAGCTCATGGGAGAATGACAGGTCCTGTGTGCTGTAGTGCCCTGCCACCACTGCCATTGAACTGACCCTTATGGATAGTTTGAACTCCAGCGCTGAATTTGGGAACTTAATTTCAGGTTTACTGGAATCTGATAGCAACATGCATGTATCTGCCCTGCCAGGACAGCTTTTGCTGATGCTTATTGGCAGAGGATGCTGTCAGAAGAGAAATCTTTTGGCCAGGCTTCTATTTCCACAAGCTATCTTATCATTGGAGTATTCAGCAGTCAAATGGATCATCCCTCAAATGAGTGATTGCAACAGCAGTAGCATTTGGAGGTTAGAAAGGATGTGATATCAAACACAGGCCAATCCTGCAATGCTGCCACAAAAAGGAAAATCCTGCACCGGGTTGAATTATTGGATGTGCAAATTATAAAAGATGTTGAGTGTTTTTATCACTGTCCTAAGCTTGGACTCAGGTTCAGTATCAGTTATTTACTGCTTTTGGTTCTGGTGTTACTGATTAAATTAGTTGCTGGCGTTACGACATTGATTTACTGTTTGCAGCGTTTTAGAAATAGGTGCCACTCTCATGAACCATGTCCCTCTTGTTCCACAGGCTTTGCCAGCAGGACACAGAGTTGTGGCTGGTGCTGGGAGAGCTCCCAGTGGGAAGCAAGGGATGCAGGCAGATGGGAGGAGAGCAGAAGGAGCCAGAGCATTGACACTGAGCTCTGCACAACTGCAGCCCAGCAGCACTGAGCACACCAGAGGAATTGAAGGTGGGATTTGAAGGAGGGAAATGAAATGGCTTTGGGAATTTTTAGAGGGAGACACTCCAAAATGAACAGTGGGCTTGGACAGCTCACATCTGGGCTGAGTAGGAGGGAACTGCCATTTGATAAAGCATGGTCAAAGTCTGGGCTGTGAAGTAGTTTGGAAGTAAAGACAAAAGGTTTGCTTGATGCCATGGGGAGGGGGGAACTCATGTGATGAGGGAAATCAGAAGGACGGCAAAAGGAAATTAATTTTTACAGCAGTGTTTTGAATTGGTACAGGAGAAGGTGAACAGGCAAGAACATAGACATGACAAAAATGTATGGGAATGCCATACAGGGGGACTAAAGAATATTCCAGGCAATACAGAAAGGAAAGATGGATAGTTCCTCTCTTTTGTTCAGGTTTGGCTGTCATAGAGGAGTTCATTCCAATATTAGGTAAAACTCTTAATCTGACTATAACTCAGCTCCTTCCCTATAGATGGATAATAATGTTTGTTCTTCTTGTTAGGAGATATTCCTTTTTGGCAGAGAATTTTCTGACCATGGTTTATTCCTCACTTAGTACAAGTCTGCCCTTTTATCAAACCTAGATTTAAACTGAAGCAATAAATAATAATAACTTTTAAAGGCTATCAACAAATGTACAGCAGTTTAACAAAACAGAAGATATGAAGCAGAGAAAACAGGAAGAAAACACATTGAGAATGGAATTTTATCCCCAAGTTTTTGTGTGAGAAAGCCACTGCATTGGCACAACCACAGCACCAGCACATTATTGCCATCACATCAGGGCAATACACCACTTTATTTTTCAATGGCTTTTTGAGCAGCAAAACACAAGGACCCACGTGGATGCTGTCTACTAGGACTTCTCCAATGCCTGAAATGCATCCCTACTCTTTACTTGGTTTACCAGTTTGGGTTTTTTTGATTGTCACATTGTATTCAGGAGGAAAGGGTTTGTTGAATTCCTCCTGGCAGGATAACACAGACAAATGTGTACTAATGGCAAGGAAAAATGGCCAAGGAGGGAAAATTCAGAGAACTGGACATGTTTATGAATATAATAAAAAATATTCCGTTTCCTTACCTCTTCCTTCTCTCTGATTCATTAACTTACATTATTTAGTTAAGAAAAATACACCTTCTGCTGGTCTGAACCAGAATACAGAGGTCCACACTGACTCTGTTTCCAGCAGATTTTTTGTTCTTTTTTGATTTTTGATCTTTTTTTTTTTTTCAATTCCTATTAAGTATTTTGTTTGGGTTTATTTAAAAGTTGCAATTAGGCTTGTTGAAACACTCCCTTTCCCAAATGCATAGTATTGAGGTAAATTTGACTTAAATTGTTAGCACGTGCCTTCTAGCAGAGGGCAGTTCTGACCTTTCTTTGGGAGGTGAAACATTGAACTTGATCCACACAAAAGTAAAATCAGTGCCAGCAATAACAAACCTAAAAGACCTTTAGGTGTACATACTTAAGGATTTAAAAACTCTTGCTGGAACAGGACATTCCTTTCCCTCTTTTCTCCTTCAATGAAAGTATCAGTGTAATGAGGGAAGGGAGAACAGGCTGCTACCATGAAAACTGAGGCTTCATGTAAGAAAAAAATCAATCTCTCTGTAAAAGTGCTTCTAAAAACTGCATACAGGGAGACATTCTGGTAACAAACTAAAGGAAAAAAATCAATCTGGAAACAAAGCTTGTTTTTATTATTGTGATGAAAACAAGATTTGTGTTGAGAAATTAAATTCCAGTGAAGAGTCCATGTTACATCTTCTCACTCAGGTGTAAGCACTGAGAAACAGAATGTACAGCCAAGTCACAAGAGAGAGACACTTCAAGAAACGATACCAGGAAGGTATTAATACAATTGCTGTTTGAAAATAATTATGAATATTTGTATGTGTTTCAGCTGTAGCATATCCCATTGTTGTCTCAGAGGAAATCTTCACAAATTAAATTACCACAGCAAAGGCTGTGGGTAACGTTTGTACAGTATAAAGCCCATTTTTTTTTTCTGAAAGTATGTGATTAATGCGCTTTATGTCATAAATCTGGTCAGCTGGTAGGATGATTAATCAGACACATTGGTCCCCTCTCTCAGATCATTCCTGGCTTATCGATTATCGCACGGCTTTTTCTTCCCTACAGTTAGAGCTCACTAGTTTTCACTTAAAATGATCAGATTGGAGCTGAAATGTTTGCTGTGCGTGAGCTAATTCCAGTCACTTGAAACTTCACCTAGCATATATTCTGTGTAAATCTGATTAGAATGGACAATTGGCTTCTGATCTGTGCTCACTGCAAGGGACAGCGCAGCAGCCCCAACGCGCAATTAGACCGAGCACACGGAGTGCCCTGCACGGGGGGAGGCAGCAGCTCCTGGCCACTCTGCCACTTACCATTACCCAAACCAACAGAGGATGTCACTGAAACAAGAGCTGAAGTCAAAAGGCAGAGAGAGAGACTGAAAGTGCCTGGTCTCTGCTGCAAATGACCTTGAGATATCTCCTGTAAATGTTGGGGAGTCTGGCTCTATTGTCAGGCAAGAACCCACAGTGATGCTTTTCTCAGTCGTGAAATACTGTTTTTAAAATGCCATTCTTGTGCTTTAGGACTCCACAGGATAAATAAAATTTGTGGTAGGCAGATCTATTTATGTTTACAGGAGGCGTTGAGCTCTCTCTGGATTCTGGACCATTTACAGTTGTCCATGGCTCCTTTCTGCTCTGCTGTTCAAGGACTTCAGAGCTGTTAGTCATAATAAACCCTAGTGTCTATTTTCTACTCATCTGCCATGACCCCTCAGACACTTCACACGGGAACTTTATTTCTCAAAATCAGACTTTTTCTGCTCTCTGTAAACAGGTATCCTGTAACCCCAGTTTCGTCTTTCCCCTTTTCTGCTCATGCTTTTATTCCTTTCATTTCTTGGATTCTATAGTTTTGCTTTCCTATCTTCTCACTTCTGTGAAGTCCTCAGAAGCTCAGCCTCTGCACTGTCCACTATTTTACTCAACCACTTTTGACTAGATCCTGCAAACACACTTTTCAACCCTGGGCATGTCTCTTCCACCAGCCTTTGTCTGTGGTGCTTTGCCCCATGATAACAGCTAAATGGAGCTGCCACAAAATGGGTCACTTTGGCCTCTTATCCAAGCCATCCTTCCCACATGCAATGCAGAAAGAATGTTAGTTTGGATTTCACCCGTGGCTTCCTGATTGCTGCCCTGCTCTTAAATCTGTCCTCTGATATGCTATTAGCTTTTTATAGGCGCTACTCCTATTTTCTTGAGTCCCTTCACAATTCCTCTGTGAGTCACTGACATCAGATGGAGGTTACCTCTGCATCTTTGCCTGTACAAAAATAGTTGCACTTGCCCTTGTACATTTTCATGACCTCCCTCTTCCCAGGTCTCTCCTGTTCACACAACTCTTTTATAGCATCCCTTATGTGCTTTTCAACAGGATTCTTTAAGTCTAACCTACAACTCAGGAATAAACTCTAAGGTCCATCCCTCTTTAAAGTCCCTCTTTAAAGTCCCTTCAAGAATGCCCCCCCACCTGTGCTTCCTGTGACAAATTGCCAGGACTGGCCAGAACACAAAGATCTTCAGCTATTTGTAGGTGCCTCATTGTATGCATCTGACGTTAATTTACATCTTTACAAAGTGTAAAGACGTTCAGTCTGAGCATGCAGCCTTCCTCCTGCTCCAGTGTGACCTTTTACCTGGGCTTTTCTAATGCCTGGGACACCAGCTTGTATTTTTCATAGATAAGACAAGCTGGTGTCCTTTCATAGATAGCTAATGAGGAAAATGTACTGCCCCTTTCACTGAGAAAGGATCCTCACTGGAGGGTCTCAGCTCTCTTGCAACATAACCAGCGGGAAAAAACATAAAAAATGCACTATGAATAAAAAGTCTTTTTTTAAAAAACAAAGCAAAAAAAACCCCTTGGCTTTCTGGATACATCCCTATACATGGGAGCTCTGAGAAGAGCTGATATTCACATTACAAAGACAGATAAGGATTTAACAGAACTAACTCACAACAGCAGAATCAGACAAAAGAAAATATTTCAGAAAGACAAAAAGAGGGAGGAAGTGACCACTTCTATCAATGTAAGCAAATGAACTGACCTTGCAGGTTCACCAAGAAGAGATTATTTTTATTATTTCTTTTGTGATAGAACTGAAATCCTTTTCTCATGCTTTTATCAAACAGTAGGAATACAATATCTCCTTTCACAAGAGAACTAGAGTCTATTTTCTAGCCTCAAAATAACAACAACTCTTGCAAGTGCTTTAAAAATGGATCAGCACACAGAGGCGAGAATAGATGGAAATTTCTAATTTAGGGCAGCATTTTCTTACATCATTTCAGAGTAATTTTGGTGTTTTATGTAGTATTTAAAGTCCTGCAACTATAACTTTTAAGAGGAAAAAAAGAAACCAGTAAACCCTACAACAATTCTTTGCCCTATCAGCTGTGATTATTTTTAGGCCTGCTATTAGGTTTTCAAGGAAAAAATAAAATCATGCGGTAAATTTAATCAAAATAATTGCAAGAAACAAAAGCAAGAAAGCTAGAGAGAAACAATAAAGACAAAAATAAGTTTCTTAACGATAATATGAAACCTCCTATCAATGTGCCTCTCTTCTAACTTGTAATAATCAGAAAATGGCCTGGTTATTTTGTCATTACAATTCTTTTTAAATTGGGTAGTCAACAGCAAGTATGAAGCTCAAATAAGAGTTCTAGATCAGTGGTTATAAAATATTAATTGTATCCTCTCCTTCATTGCCCCTTCCCTGCCTCACACACACGCTTGGTTCACAAAGAACTGAGACCTGCAGTCCACAGGCCAAGGGTGGCTCACTGGTGATCCTAAGGAAATGGGGAACCATCTCTTCATCCATGGCTTCCAGCACTAAGGAGTGTGGTTGGGGGGGAGAAAAAAGAGAGAGAGGAAAAAAAAAAGACTAAGTGCCTCAAACCTTTATGGAAATACAGTGTCTCATTGGGGTATAGACATACCTTACCCAGATCTGTCCATATGCACAACTCACCAGGGGCTCCCACACTAATCAAAGAAGTTTAGACCATGGTCTGTTGGTTTTTATAACTGGTGTTGACATTTGGTTGATTGAATCATGCTCTAAATGTCACCGAGTATCCACGGGTCTCCACTGAACAGGCAACAAGCTTCAACGTGGATGTTGACATCACTGACACCTGAACCCAGGGAGGTGGATCCCACTGGGATCAGAATGGGATTCTGTTGCTGATACAAAGGTGCTGATAGAATTTGGGAAGTGTCAGACCATCTAAGACACCTCACTCAGGTACCAGGATAGGAAAGGACTCCTGGGAAATCCAGGTCTTTTGGATTGTCAGACAGAGGTCAGGCACAATGTCCTAGAGGATTAAAAATCCTCAATAACTGGAGTCCAACACACGGACTGTATTTTGTGTCCTGGTATTGGAAACTCAATATATTTAAATATGTGAGGAGATACAGAACTTCTAGGAAATGTAAAGAGCATAAATACAAATACAAATATGATTTTCAAACAGTCATTTTTACATGTGTGAAAGAGCTTGAAGATGTTTAAGATCACAGGTTGCTCAGAGTGCAAAGGCAATAGAGATGCCCTAAACACCAGGACTAGCACATGGCTCTGACACAAGAGGGATGTCATGGTGTAACCCCAGCCAGCAGCCAGGCCCCAGGCTGCCTCTTGCTCACCCCCCACCAGCAGGATCAGGGACAGAATGAGAAGAGCAAAAGCTGGAATACTCATGGGTGGACGTATAGACAGTTTATTGGTAAAGCAAAAGCTGTGCCCAGAAGGATAACAAAGCAAGGAATTAACTCCCTGCTTCCCACGGGCAGGCAGGAGTTCTGCCATCTCCAGGAGAGCAGGGCCCCATCACAGGTAATGGTTACTTGGGAAGAAAAACACTATCATTGCAAATGTCCCTCCCTTCCTTCCCTTACTTTGTACATTGAGCTTGATGTCATGTGGTCTGGAATATCTCTTTGATCAGTTTGGGTCACCTGTTCTGGCTCTGTCTGTTCCCAACACCCCAAATTTCCTCCCCAGCGTGGCCGTACAAAAGCAGAAAAGGCCTTGGCTCTGTGTGGGCCCTGCTCAGCAATAACAAAAACATCTCTGTATTATCAGCACAAATCAAAAACACAGCCCCATATCAGCCACCATGAAGAAAATTAACTCCACTCTAGCCAAAACCAGCAAAGGGGTGAGAAAGTAGAAACAGCAAATTTATAGGAAGTGCTAATATTTTGCAGCAGTTGTTCAAATTTTTTGCTTGCTATTGACCTCTGGTGATTTTTCTCTGCTTTGAGACTTTTGTGCCTAGCTGTAAGTGTTCATTTTATGGTTGTTTGTGGATTAAGTGCTTTTTATTTGCTTGTTTATAAGCCAAATACCCTGTTTTAAAGAGCAATATTTTGTTTTGCTTACATATAGAAGACATTTTCTCAGTGAAATTTCTTTGAAAATCGATGGGTTTTATATGAAGGAAAATAACAGTTCTATGGTGCTTTAACCAAGATTGGGTATTATGATATTGTGAGAGAAAATAGAAATTATAGAACTTATAATAAAGATATCATATGATTTGTCCTTTATAATGAAAAGTTCATCTCTTTCTTTGTTGCCATGGTAATCTTTTGTGACTTTATTTATAAGTGCTTTATGTAGAATTCATGGTCTTTTCCTTAGATTGGATTTTTTTTTCAGCCTCTGTGTATTGCCAGAGTCTCCTCCTGTACACAAATTTCAAGTTCAGGCATCATTGAAGAAACTCACATTGGAGACTTTTGGAACTATCTATAGTAAATAGAAACTCATATTTTATAAAAAACAAAAGCTTGCTTCTGCTGTTGCATGAAGTATAGGCCTTTTCACACTCTCCTAAAAATCAGTGAAAGATCTTTTTGGATTCCTCAAGAGGAAGATACCAAAGTTCTCCATATAGTATCCAGGCATTTTCCTGCCTTTCATCTTTTTTGACTTACGAAAAAAGCCAAAGCTTCCATGGCCCAGGAAAAAAAAAAGTCCCATATCTTCACACAAGTAAATAGATTACTAAACTGCACTCTAAAAATACTCATTCCTAAAAGTTTGGAATTACATCAAAACAAAAGATATGAAATTAGCACCAAAGCACTTGGTGGCCTTGCCTGGAGCAGGGGTTCAAAAACCTCTGAAGAATGAAAGGCTGAATGCACACCTCCTGCATGATAAATCAGTGCCATGCCCACACTAGAAAGGAGGCACTGGCTGGGCTCCAGGTGCTTCTCCTGTAAGATCTCAGCTGTGCTCAGAAGGAAAAACCTTTGAACATCCTACTTTAGGTTTCCCTCTGCAGCTAAGGACCTGGCATGTGAATATCAACAGGCAGAACTGGAGGCCTTGGGGATTACACAAGAGCTGAACGTGCTTCTGGATGCTTGGAAAGGTTGGCAGGTGCTCCAAGGCCACCAAGGCTCCTGTGGTTGTTAGGGTTGGCATGGTTTAGGGTGGGAAAGCCAGCAAAGGAGTGCTGAGATTAACACTGATTCCAGGAAAAAATGCTTCTCTGAGGGACTCATAGGCAGGGGCTGGTGGAAACCAAGGAGAGGCTTCTGCTTTGAGTTTGCAGTTGTGTCAGGGCACCAGAGGAGCTTGCCATCGCACCTATGGATGCACAGAAAGCTCCAAGGATCTGCTCTTCCTCAGCTAGCAGGGGACACAGAGTCTCAGGAACATACAGGATCTCCCTGCTCAAAGTCCTCCATTCAGGGTTTGCAGCAGATTGTCTGAAAACTGGAAATCTGAAGTTGGTGACTGTTGTGACCAGCTGTGGCAAAGCCCCAGGGTGTAAGTAGAGGGACAGTCCACCCTCCTCCTCCCAGGCTGCCTCTCCTACCAAATGTCAGAGTCCAGCAAAGGTCACTGTAGTCTGCAGACAGTCTGTTACCCAGATTCAAGGCAAGATCCTCACAAAAGCTTTTATAGCCTGGAGCCATCACAGTTTTTCTTGATTTGAGGGTGACTGTCGCACTTTTGTGTGGCGATCACAACTATCACTTCTGTGGCCACTGTCTCCATGCTGACACCCACCAGCCTTCAAGCAGCACTTTGCAGTTTCACTGCCTGTTTGTTCAGCCACAGCAAGGTTTGAATTGAGAGTCTCCTTTCCTTCCTGCACAGCCCGTGCTGCTAAATTTGTGATGTCTTTTTCTGGGATGCTGAAAGAACACTCTGCCTTTCTCTAACTGTTCCTGTTATGTTTTGATTCTTTCTTTGAACGAAGATGCTCTCAGGTATTACTGTTCTTGCTTGGCAAAGAAAGGAAACACAGCAGGTTCTGAGTGCTGCTTTCACATGTTTATAAGGGACATTGTACAAATCTTTTCTAGCTGGCTTAACTGCTCCTGTGATCTTGTATGATTGTTGTCATACCTCTTGCTTTTCTCCAGAGTAATTCACGCTGAAGCTACAATTCATCCTGTCTTTCTGTATGCTGAGAACATCATCCATGGCAGGATCTTTGTCACTGTGTCTCTCCTGACAAAACCACTAATTTATCTACTTTATTATTGTTTTTCAACTTTTTTTGTTAAACAGATGCGATAATCATACTGACAGTGCAGTGACAGGATTACACAAGTTTGATTAGTACATAATGAAAATTGCCTGTAACATAAGTATTTTGCAATTATGTAAAAAGCACAATGCCATCTGGGTCCTGCTCGTATTTCTCTTTTTTTTCCTAATAAATGACGACTAACAATAAAATTTTACTCTGTAGTAAAATGTGAATTGCAGCAACAAGAAATTATTAAAAACATTTTGTGTTTTCTTCTTAGCATTTTAAGACTTAGAAATGAGGCCAGCAAGTATTTTGCCTGCTGAGTAGTCCTTACTCACAAAAGAAGCCATTGACTTTAATAGTGTGACCTATCTGGTTAAAGATTATTTGTAAGAGCCAAATGTTTCCAGGTCTCCTAGAGAATGGGGAGATATTGATTCAGGCTCCTGCAGAGTAATCATTTCCCATCTTTCTTTTATTCACCTGATCTTTGAAAGTATAGCAAATTGCAGTGCTCCAGCCCACAGTGTATACATCACTTCTATTATGGCTGTTATTCAGTGCCTGTGTCCACCCAGGGTTTTTGGACAGTGCATCCCACAGTGGCCATAAGCTGGCAACCAGGACCTGGCATCCTCTTGACTCTTTGACCTCATAGTAACATTTCTTTGGAGCACTGAAATTGAGTCCTTCAGATTGAGACATTCAGAAATCAGTAAAAGCAACTGGCCTGTCAAAGACCTTTGAAAAGGCTGAGGTAAATGACCTGGTAAGAATCCCAGCAAGAGCCAATGAGGGAACTGGGATTACCAGACAGGGTTAACTGCATCTCAAACTTTTGCTGCATCCCCTGCAAGAAAAAGAAGTTTATCCAACTCCTTGTTAAAACAGTGGTGGGTGAGAAGAGGAAGGTAATTATCCTTCTATAAATGTTGAAAATTAGATAAGAACTTCTGGTACAAGGGTATTCGGATTTGGATTTGGGCTTTTATCTCTGCAGAACAGTATTCCTTAGGCACCAAAATACATAGCTAGGAAAGTTCTTGCAAGATTCATGATTCCATGCATGTATAATGAATTCAAACAAGAATTATATAAACCTCCACAAACTACTTTCATCTAAGTCTGGGAAGTCCTCTGTGTTTTTGCAGTCAAAATGCTGTTTGAGATTACTTTAGCTGGATGTAAAGAATGGCCTGTTTACATAAAGAAAAATAGCACAGCATTCCTCTACAGTGGCAGGGAGAGCTGTAAAGAACTTTCACTCTTGGAAGGCACCAGATAAAGCATTTCTCTGAGCTGCTTGTGGCCCTTGGGAACAGAATGTCTTCATTTTCTGTTGGGAAGATGGCACCAAGCATAGGTGAGGTAGTGGAAAAGCAAAGTTCCATGTCTGAGGAAAGGAGTCAAGTGGGCAGGCTGGGCTGCCCTCTTCTCAGACTCCATAAGTTCTGTCAGGTGAATGTGCTAAATGACAAAGAAGGGTGTAGGTCAGTGAGAACAGTTTGTCTTTAAATTAGGGAGAAAGGAAATTATTGGAATAAGATACAGTCCCAAAGCTTTGGCTTCAACACTCAATAGGTTTTAAAAAAAAAATTAAAAAAGAGGAATGTTAGTTATGTGAGGTAAACAGAAAATGAGATAAAATGCTAAATAGTTAACCAAGATTAGATAATGCTCAAATAATCATATATCTCCCTTTGATAGTAGAACTGATTACACAGACAAAGGAAATGCAGCAGATGAAATCTGTCTGCATTTAGCTAGGGGATTAGGCATGGTGTCACACGGGAAGACACCAGAGAGGAGAAAAATGGAGAATCAGTATAACATCTGTAAAGTGAGGAGGGATTTAGCTAAGGTCTGATAGCTGCAGCACTCAGCAGGGAGGTGTCACTCTGAAGAGAAACTATTAGGGAAGTTCTCCAGAGTTCCTCCAGACTTACCTTTAATATTTTAATTACTGAACGCAACATAAAATATCTATTGAAATTCTCCATTGAACTGAAGTTGTGACAAGCACAGATCAGAACTCTGTGGATCCAGAGGAGCTGTGGTTTGTCTGAGTCCTGCCACACTAGAAATGGGTGACACTCACTTGGACTGAACACAGGGTTGTGTGCTATTGATTAAGAACAGTCAGATGCACATCCTGGGAAGATGTGAATGCAAAGATTTTTCATCTGTTCTACTCATCAGATCCTCTTGGAGAAGTGCTCTCAGGGTGGAAATGAAAGGAGGCGTAGGAAGACATGCAGGTATTTCCTGCTTACACTTTTGTAAATAAGGGCAGAGTTGGAAGTCAAGGAATGGAACTAAGGTCGTCTGCAACTTCCATTGCTGCTGTCAGCAGCTGCACCATGGAGAGGAGAGAAATCAATTCTGTAAATGGGGGCAATAGAAACCAGCAGAAAACTCTTTCATCCTTCAAGATTGCCTTTCCCTGTACTGGGAGAGGCTCTTTGCCATCATTTGCTCTCCACTGGGACTGCTCTGCTGGTGCCCACCGTTCCATTTGCTCTCTTAGTGAGAATCCCTGATTTGGTATCTCAGACTCTCACTGCCACCTAAACAGCTTTGAAAAGCAAAGGCAGAACATTTGCTCACTTTACAACTGCATCAAAATGGCTTGTGGGCTGCTTTTTGATGAAAACTTTTACTAAAAGACACAAGGAAACATTTCATTTAAATACTTGTGAGACAAGAGTTGTATTTATGAAAAAAGTCATAGTCACACAAAGTGATGTTAAAAGCAGCACGAGCTATTGCCAAAACAAATTGCAAAAGTTACAAAAAATCCCTACATTTGTCTCTTGTTGAATTTCAGGGGACATTTTAATAATAAATTAAGATGTGTAACCTGTTCTTCTTAATTAATCTGAACTGACTCAATGAATTATGTAATTCTGGGACTATTTCCAGTCTGCAAATAAAGTTCATAGTAGTTTCTGATAATTCTTGTGTATGAAATGTATTAATCCTGCGGAAAACAAAATGCTAGCATTTGTTTAATGAAATCATTATCACTAAACACTTATCATCTGTTTAATGAAATTCAGAAATTCACAGATGGTTGTTCTCTTATACAGCAAATGCATGTTTAGCAGAAACAATGTTGAGAAGTAAACACAGTAATCAGTATTACAAATGTCCCTCTTCTGCAATAAAACTGAAACAATTTTTTCAAATATGGATATGGACTATCAGCCCACAGTAAGATTACTTATCTCTTCTGAAGAGTCCTCTTTGAAATTAAAATAGGAAATAATCTGCTTTTTGTAACAGCAGATTAAAACAAACCAAAAAAATGCAAAATGCTACCCTGATCCAGAGGCTCACAACTCTCCAGACTTTTCAAATCCCCAGCCACCACATCCATAATAAACTTTAGTGAGGCTGATAATTATACTGAAGAATTATCCAGGATTACAATGGCAATAATTGTTATCTCCTACCTAAAACTGGTATAAGTTTAGCCAGCACTCATCACAAACACATTTCTTTTGTTATGCAGAATTTACAGCTTTGCAATTTCCTTTCTTCTGTAGATTTGGCCTGCCTGTAGGCATTTACCCCTCACTGCCTGATTTTGTTCTGCTCTGCTTTAGATGTTCTCAGTTATTTAACTGCTCCCATATGAAATTCTGGGTCTGCCTGAAGTCATGTCATGTTGAACTGAAGCTGAGATGTTAAAGTATGTGATTTAGCCATACAGCACAGCCTCACTCCTCTCCCACATCCACAGAGGTTCTGGGGATAGAGCTTGACAAAGTGTCTACAAAATCAAATTGCTTCTCAACATTTTGTCCTTGGATTTGTTCTTCCCATGTACAAGGACAGCAAGCAGGAGAATAACTAATACAGGAAAGGAAGCTGTAAGGGAGCATTTACTTATGGGGATTAACATGATACAGCACAGTGACTTTGCAATCTGCACTGTAAAGTACCAGATGTCCCATCACAGTAATTCCCATAACTTAAAGGAGTACATATACAATTTCTTTTTGCCCTAAATAAATTCTGTGCTGCTGTCCCCCTGAAAAGCCAAACTTTCCTGTCTGTTTTCAGTTTGCTGGCAATCTCAGCATGAAAACACATAGATCTCAAGCACAGCTTTATTCAATAGATAAATGTTAGGTGAAGGCAACTTTTTTATTGAAAACTTGACAAGAGCTGGTTGCATTAGACACAGAATTGCTTACAGTGGGTGAAATTTTAATTCATTAAATACAGATTTCATCTTTTTCCACCTCACCACTTTGTGGAACTGCTAGAAGAGCCACATGTCAGAGTACTCTTCCAAACAAGCTACATGTGAACCATTTCATAAACACATTTAATACATTCAGGTTGGAAACTGGCCAGACTCCAGAGATAACAGCCTGGAATTACTCCCACCTTTCCCAATCAGGAGAATTAACAGGTTTCTGGTTTTCTATTGCCACTCTTTCATGGTTCAGGTCCATGGCTAAATCTGCTCTCAGTTCAAGACAAAGCTCATGGGATGAAAAAGGAAATCTGAGCAGAGAGGAGAGAGGGGAGATGTTCTCCAAAGGATCCATCAGACCTCAGCCTTAGGGAAAATGGGAGATATCATCAGTGCAGCCAAATGTTGCATTGCTTTACTGTGGTGACTGCCTGTGTCTGTGGAGACCGGCTGGAGGGAGCATAACTCCAGCTGCAGGACTGCCAGAGGGGGGGGGAGACGTGAGAAGCCCTGGGGTCCAGACAAAAACCTGACACTGAACAGCTCCTTTCCTGCAGAGGTGCTGAGGGAAATAGGGCAGGAGCATGGACCATTTCTTCCACTCTACAGGGGAGACCCAGCCTCTGAAAAGAAAAAAAAAAAGTTGCTGAAGCTGTCAGAAATACTATGATCAGTGGAAAAATAATATGATCCCTTTGGATTTCCCTTCTTCAGGACTTTCTTCAGGAGAAATCCAAGCCAAGACAGTGTCAGGGATAGTTTCTCTATCTGGTTAAGTGTGGCATAATTAAGAAATCACAGACAATAGTGGCTGACACACTGGGATCTCTAATATTTCGGGATAATTTTCACAAGAGGGAAACTGGAGAATTTGGCCCTGCAAAAAAATCCCCATGGAATCTCAAAGCCAAGGTAATTACTGTGCATTTTCTTTCCAACTGCTTCTCTGCCATTTTGTGTTTCTCAGACTTGTATTATTGAAAGGAAAAAACTGAAGGGCATTTTCTTGCCTCTACAGCATGGTTAAATCTTTGAAAGCTTTCTATTTTCATCCAGCACAGATCCTGCTCTGACTTATTGCTGCCCACCCTCCAAGCAAGAGCAAATCCAGATTATGTGTTAAAAACAAAAAGCATTCAGAGCATATGCACACTATATTTAAAAAAACCCACAAAAACCCCAAAACAAACAACTCTTTCCTAATGTCTCCCTTTAAATTTTGTCTTATTTTCCCCCTCTGGGAAACCAGTCTATACATTTCCCCCTTTTTTTACATGTTCTGAAGGCCCTTAACTGTGCCCTCTTAGCGTTGTCATGCATTTAATTTAGTTAAGCAAATTTAGTTTGTATCAGTCTGTTTGCTGTTCCTGCCAGTGCTCTGAGCCTTCTGTGTTAGCACAGGGACTGCAGGAGCAGTCAGAGGTTCTCATCTGAGGGACAGTCAACAGAGGAATTTGGAGCACGGGCAGACCCCTGTGTTTGTGCTGGACTGGGAGCCATCAATCATTTCCAGAGGCTTTGCCAAGAAGGTGAATGGCCAGATGTCTTACTTGGGTAAGTTTATAATTCTTTCTAAACAGGGAAATAATCTTTCTCCATCAGACATGAATCGCCTCCGGGAGCACCACCTCCACTTATGAAGCCCCACATAAGACACATTGGCTTTCAAAATACCCACTGAGCTCAAGTGTCCCACATTCAGCAGACTCCAAATGCAAGATTTAGCTAATGAGAACATTTATAGACTGACATTTACTTCAATTTTTTTTTTCTTACTTTTTATTTGAATCAAAAGTGCAAGTGTTTCCTTATAGAAATGTCTGCATTTTGGAGTAGATTTACATCAAAAACCCCAATAACTTCAATTTCCAAAGCATCAGTTTCATTGCAACAGGAGACAGGAAGCACTTCTTCTGTTCAATATCTTTCAGTAAGTCTTGGGACCACTGAAGATTTCATAACCCCACCACCACCCTGGGAATGTAGCTTAGTCAATTCTAGCAAATCCACTGGCATAAATGTGGTTGGGGTTTTCCCCCTCTCATTTTTTTTAAAATAACAACAAAATAAATAAAGAGAACACCACCCCCCCAGTAATAAAATTGAAAATTTCAGACTTATTTCTCAAAGTAGTTTTCTCAAAAATCCAAATCACAATATTGTAATTCCAATGCATTTTCCCTATGAGTATTATTTTTTTGGACACAATTTCAGAAAAACTCCTTCAACCTCTTTTGCAACAGCAATAACGGGGGAAAAAAAAGAACCTTTTCCAATCACTTTATCCTGCAACAAAATACACATTGAGCTTCCTCACTGGTCTTATTACAGCTGTCTGAATGAATGGAACAATTTGATTCAGACACATGTTCCAGCAGAAGAAAAAGACAACTTCACTGCCCCTAAATCTTGTAATCTTAATACTGATTTATTCCTACATGTTTTCACAAGTAGCTACCATTGTCCACAAGCAAAGCAATTTGTTCAGCAGAGCTGAGCTGAGCCTTTAGGCTCGTTTGAATCTGCTCTCACACACCCCTGAATGGAAAAGAGATGGAAACCCATCTGCTGTAACTGGGAGCAAAATGATGCAGCAAAGGAAATAAATATTTTTCCCCACTTTGTGGGTGAAGTTCTGACATCCCATAAATGCCAGGAGAAAAAAATGGTAGTCAAGGGGTGAAAAATAATATAAAAAGCAGTTCTGCTGAAAAAAACAGTCTCAAACCTGTAGTCTGGATTCAAGAAAAAAATTAGTGCTCATTTTTCTCATGTATTTTTCTCATTATATAAAAGTCGAGTAATAACACAGTATTGGCATCATTTGGTGAGTGACTTGATCAAGGATGAGTGAGGCAATGATGACTGGAATTTCTTCCTTGAGCTGTTCTATAGATTTACTGACAAATACAGCAGCAGCACCAAAATCCTGATGAAAGAGGAGAAGAAATGGTTAACTACTGGGCATTCCTGAGGCGGAGTTTAGATAGGGAGAAATTAAAGTCCTTGAAGATTTTTGACAGTTTCTACTGAACAACAAACCACTGGATGTAGAGCTTCTAAATTCCCACTCATGTCACAGTTACTGGCTCACACCATCTTTTATAACAACAATTCTATGTTAGAAAAAAGATTTTTGAGGATTTCTGCATCCTGTGTACTCCACAGAACAGCTTGAAAGGAAGATGAATCATAGGCAACCAGTTGGCACCTTAGTCTCCTGTTTATTGAAGTGCATAGTTGAAAAGGGAAAATGCAACAAATACAAGCTATAAAATTAGTATAATCCTTTAATAACTGGAACTGCAAAACATCCGGAGTGTGAAGTTTTAACAAAGCATGTTTTTTGGACAATTGCCATTCTCTTCATTGAGTAAAACCAAAATGAAGATGGAGGAACACTCATTGGGCACTGATGAAGCTTCTGGACACAAAGTTCCAAAATAATGGGTCCCTCTTCATGGATACAAAAGCTATTAATAGTTTGTCAGCCATTTCAAACAGGAACAAAGCCCTACAAAACCATGTTGGGTGTTCAGGGCTGGGTTCATCTGTTTGTACAGGCATGCCTGCTCTTACAATTTGCCATGTATTCATTTATATCACTGTACACTCCAAGTGGCTCCACATTTAGGTACCAATGGTGCAGGGTAATGAATCACGCTAAAATCTTTCTTTGTTTCTCTTCTAATTAGCAAATTGGACTGTGCCATAACCACTGTGGAAGGAAAATGTTGTTCTGCTAAAAAAACTAAATTCTCTATGCTTATTTTTTTAGCATGTCTTGTATAGTTTTTCTTTTCACTTCCTCTAGAATATTGAAATCCAAATGAAATGAATCCTCCAAATGAAATCTAAGATATGATAGGGTTTGGTCTTACGTTCAACTGGCCTTATTTGATGAGTGTTTTACCAGGATTCCTGTGATAGGAATTACATGGCCTTTGTGTAGTGTAAAAGTCACAAGAAGGGAGGAATTGTGAAAATAACAAAGAGCTTTTAACTGCAAGCTGAAAATAGAAACCACAGCACTTGACAATCTTTTGAGCAGAAGGGCTTTTTGAAAAAGAGCAGTTTGTAAAGGGAGAAACAGAGGTCAAGCGACAAAGAACAGGTCTGTGTTACAGGGAAAGAGCTGAAAAGTGAAGGTACTGAACTGCAAAGCAAACAGCAAAGGAATTCACTGACTTTACAAATCATGCACCAGAAGCCCTGCAGAGGAGTTACACTATTTTCCTCTTCTCTTTGTTTTTTTTTTTTTTTTTTTTTGAGGGGGGAAAGGAGCATATACATTTCAGAGCAGTGCAGTATGCTGGTAGCCACATTCCAGTATTTAAAATTATTCTTTATACCCCTCACTTATTTTACTTATCATGATTCAGGAGGGTGCTTAAATATGCAATGAATCCTTTACCAATCAACTGAATGACATGCTTAAATTTTGGCAACTATTAAAGCACCTAAGTGAAATGAGGCCTCAAATGAGATTTTGTATGTGACTGAGATAGGCCTTACATAGATATGCAGAGATGATATGTAATGGTCACATCAATTTCTGAAATATTAATATACCTCCAGGGATTTCAAATTCACAGTGATTTATGCTGCCAAAGACTTGTCTCACTGTATATATCATATATAAAACTGTGGGTTTGGGTTGTTAAATAAATATCACTTTTCAGATGAATGAAACACTATGTCAGAGAGTATAAAAGCAAAACTCTTCAAAGAATATTCTATGACAAGGTCCAGAACAGAAGTTTTGGAGCAAGCTAATTTTTAAATTATTAATAAGGAAATTTACACTTTCCCTTGATTTTTGAAGGGCTAGGCACCATCCTTGTCACATGCTGTTGAAACTGAAACATGTCATAATTGAGAAATTCAATATTCCATCAAAGTATAAGAGAAACTGAATAAGGGTCAGGAAATAAAGTCAATCAAAGCAACTGTCTACAATGCTGAAACTGTGTTGTTTTTCTGCTTAGCACAGATCCGTTCTTAATTGGTCTTATTATTAAAATGTATGACTAATAATTACCTAAAACTTTAGAAACCTGGAATAAGTTGGATGGGTAAAGACCTTGGGATGCCTCCAGCCCAGTTTCCAGCAGTGTCAGCTATGGGGTCAGTCCAGGTTGCTTTGGGATTTATCCAGTTTTGTTCTAAAACCCTCCAAGGATGGAGATGGCAGAGCCTTTCTGATGGGCAGAAGCTCCACATGGACCATCCCAGTGGTCAGTGCTTTCCAGCTTGCTGCCCTTCTTGCACTGGACTGTGGAAAACTGCACATGCACTGTCCTAAACTCTTCACAGATGCCTCTGGTATTTGACTTTTAAAAGCTGAATATTGGGGTTTTTTTTCACCACTGACTGTTAAGGTACCATGGGGTAATTGGTTCATCCAGGGCTGGCAGCAGGGATCAGAGTGAGCTGCCCTGTGGGGTGGGCTGGGCAGGGCCTCACAAGGCAGATCTGCCCCAGGCAAGAGCATCAGAGATGCCTGTGGGGCTGGGGATGGGGCTGGGGATGGGGATGGGGAAGGACAAGGCCAGGCCAGGCCAGGCCATTCCCCTGGGCTGGAGCCTGCCCCAGCAGCAGCCGCAGCCAAGCCATGCAGGGCTGCAGCCCAGCACAGCCCCAGCTGGGCCGGGGCTGAGGAGCAGAGCTGTGGGGCACAGCCACTCCCTGGGCCAGAAGCGAGCCCAAAACCAGCTCTGCCCATGGTGCTCCCAGCAGGATCTCTCCAGGGTCACCCAAGGGAAGGGAATGCCAAGGGAAAGGACTCCTGGGTTCACTGGTGCTGAACTGGTCCCCAGACCTGGCACTTAAAGACTCATAGGTTGGGTTTTGTCAAAAAATAAATTCATTTTCCTGCTTAGAAGAATGTATTTGAGATAAAATCTACATTTATCCATTTATCCATTCCTCCTACAAGGGAGGAAAGGTCCCATGAGAAATTGAAACAGACTTCTGTTCATTCTTCTCCAACCTGATGGAGAGACTTTACACCCACAGGAAGAAATTTCAGCTTTATGAAACCCAAGGCAGCATGCTTTACTCTGGACTCTGTACTACTGACCACTTGTGAAGCTCAGAGCACACACCAGCACTATTTTGATATTTTTTCCAGGAAAATGGGAACATTCTTTCTTCTTTCTGGAAGTGTAGGATCTGTCAATGTCAACATACCACTACAGTATTTTCCACATGAGGATGCCACTCCACAGATGATGATTCTCCACACTGCACCCCTTGACATTTTTATCTACAGATAGTGAGACAGTGACATAAGTCCAGTGATACAACTGCAGAAAAACAAGTGTAGAAGCAACAACAAACCCTCTAGGTCACTCCTCCTGGGAAAGACACACCAGTAAGTCTGGCTTCCATCACTCACAAGATGGTTGAACAAAGAGTAAGATCACTTTGTTCATGGATAAACACCATGTGTTGGATAAAAGTTGTCAAGGAAAATCCTGTTTTACCAATCCAATCAGAGTTTCATGGAGATTCAGTAAGTGTGTGGTTAATGGATGTGCAGAACACACTTCTAAAAGGTTTTTCATAAGATTCCATAACATTATTCAGGAAACCAAGTTGTCAAGTGGCACTAATTCAAGTTTTTTGACTGAAGCTGCTGAAATAGTAAGAAGTCACACATTGCAGGACTTAGTAGCAGGGGGCTGTTGGATCCTTAAGTCAGTAATTCTTAAAAATAAACAGAACATTTTAGGGGTGAAAGAAGACAGAAAGAGACAGTAAGTAACAACACTTGGAAAAGTGTATTGATACACAATTAATTGAGAAGATAATTCCCTGTTTCCCCTCCAGGTATCAGGAATTATCATGACCCTTATAGGTGTGAAGAGCTTATGAGTTAACTGACCACTTCTCCATCCTCTACCACTTCTCACAGTTGGTTGCTCAGATTTGGAGACAGCATTTTGGACATATCTCTGTGCTTCTCTTCAGAAAATTGCAGCTGAAGTGCTCTTCTATGTCCCTCATGTTTGGTCATAAATAGGCCCCACACTGGACTCCTTCAATTAGGCTGCAAGTGTCAAAACTCGAGTAATCTGAGGCCCTTTCCACTCATGGGGAAATATCCTCCTCACTGTCTCAGCTTCCCAGAGAAAAATCAATGTTATAAAGAATCACATTGATGTTTTGTCCACAAATAAGCCCTCGGAGCAGAAAAATGCTTGTTTCTAGCTAAACTAGACAAATTGGTGTTCAAGGTCACTCACCTCCTCCCCGGACCCTGAATCCCCAGATGTGATTCATTTGCCATTTCCTCAGTAGACTGCAATAACAACTCCTTTACTATTTAACACAAATATCTCAAAAATCAACAACACAGTCACAAAACATCAGTAGGTTTCTCTTGTCCCACAAAGGTTTCCTCTTACTCGAGTTATTGGATTATTATCTGCATTTCTCATAAGCATTTCTATTCATCCACCAATTCCCCCTTCATTCTCTGAAGATTTAAACTCCACACTTCTCACCTCACTACTTCAGGTAAACTTTGAGGGAAAATTCAATATGCACAGCACAGTCTGCATGTACAAATCAATATGAAATAGTCATATTTAAATAAACAGAATTAAAAGCTCAAATGAAACTGCACCATCACAACCAGTAACACATTTAGATTAGAATTTATACTAAGTTCAATATGAAATATGGGCATCATAACAGCTGAGCCATTTCCAGATGTCTTTCAGGCTGATAAGTAGTAACATGCGATTCAGAGACACAGATTCAACCCCTTCAGCCCTCCTAACAATGTGAGAACAAATTTTTCTTTGTTCAGCATCTCATTATACCTATTTTGCTGTAGATAATTTTAGCCCTAAAAATTCTCTGTGATTGCTGTTTATGTTGTGCTTCTGCACCTCAAAGTGACTGTGGAGTTCTATAAGCGTTGCATGCCAGTGATGTTCATATCAAACAAGCTCAGTTTAAAATCCAATATTTTTTTTTTCTCTCACTACTTCCAGCTCTAAAACTCAAGTCAGAGCCCACTCTGTGATAACCAGAGCTGGGGTTTTCCACAGTTAGAGCCACACAGATGAGCCCACCAAGGGTCTGGAGGATGTGTTTCAGGACAGTTTGCTCCAGCGTTTGCTTAAACACCCAGTGTTTCTGACTCCCAGAGTCATCTCCCCAAGAGGCAGCTCTCCTGTCTGAACCCACTGTACACACACAGCTCAGGTGTTTGGTTTTTTTTTCCTGTGACACTGCTAGCAATAAAGGTGGTGTCCCATTTTTATCCATATTGTCTTTAGGTTATGTTCCAGCATCTCCACATGATGTCAATCTTCACCCCTACAAGGACATTTTCTGTAGAGAAGTTTTTCCTTGGTGTAACTTCGGGGATGAGCAAATGGCAATAGGGTTATGGAGGTGTTATTGAATTGTTACGGCTGGCAATAAAGTGCCAGCAGAGCACAGCACAGTGTGACTGCCATATTCCAAACTGAGTTACCAGCACTGACAGCTTTGAGTACATAGCTTTTTTGCTGATAAAGTGATCACACTTGACTCAAAGGCCCTGGAACACTGTGTGTTTGGGATGATGTGTTACAGCCTTTATAGCCACTAATCACAGGAAAACGTGATTTCCTATAACTTCTTTTAATGCAGACATCTGGATGATACAAGCTAACTGCACCCAGAAAATCTTACAGAAACTTAAATTCTGATCCAACGTTTTGCAATAACCATGCATGCCTACAGTAATAGCTCGAGCTCCCTAATCTTTATTGCATGTGTGGTGCACCACTGTGCTAGAATAGTATACTTTACAGTCATTTGTTTTTCAGCACAGAAAATTTAAATAATGTTAATCTCCCTTTAGATTTGATGTAAATTTAACTTGCTTATATAGCAATCTCCAGTCTTTCCCTGGATAGATTCTGCATTCCTCTTTTGTCTTGACCTTTGAAAATCTTCCCCATGACTACCAGTCAAAACACTCTAAACATCAGAAATTCTTTCAGATCTCGCTGGAAGATTAATCATTCTGTATTCCCAAATATTCAGTTGAGAGCCTTTTAGTTAGTTAATTTCCTCAAATCTCACTCGAATAGTATCTAACTACTAAAAAATTGACAGGAATGATTAGTGGCAGTACCCTGCAATTGCCATTGAAAAGAATGTGAATACTTCCTAACAATAGATGTTAATTCCCTGAAGTGTATTTTTGCTTCCTAAGCTAGCTCTAATAAGAGACTCAAATGCCTGGAAGCCAATATATGTATGATATTTAGAATCTGATTCTCCCTAAGCAAAATAAAGAGTTCTTTGTGTGTCTGAACTCTGGGTTTGAAACACAGAGAATCACAAACTACAAAATGAGACCAGGGGCAGCAACTGTGCTGAGCAGAAAGCTGACAGGAGCATTTATGCCCCCCCTCAAAAAGGGATAACTCTGGATATAGCTTTAAAACAATTTAAAACACCTCTGTTCTGGTTCCCTACACAGACTAGTTTCTTTTGAGGAATACTGGGATGTACAGATAATCCAAGTGTAGGAGCAGACAGGTTTAAGAAAGAGCTGTCAAGCTGCATCCAGCAGCTTTCCCAAAGCACACTGGCAATTAGCACAGGCACACTCCAAACCACTTGCCAAAGACAAGCCTTGCCATACCCACAAATATGGGATGAAAGTGTGTGTGTGTGTTTGCAGGGAGTGCTCATGCTGACCTTAATCGCTGTTCCTTCATCTGTTTAATGGAAGGAAGAAAGGTAATTAGATAATAGATAACCAAAAATGGGGATACTCTGGGATTTGCTGTCCTAACCTGACACACCCACTTACACAGGGGCTCACAGTCCCAAGAGGGCACTACTCCCACAGCTCTAATTTCTCATTTCTACTGCACTGGAAGCACATGTCCAAGGGAAGGCTCTGAATTTAGAGCCCAGGGAGACAAGTCTTTAACAGCAGGTTCATGTAAGTGTTCATCTCCCCAGCACTGAACTTTTTCCCAGAAATTTATTTTATTTTAAATTCCCTTGCATATCATAAAATCACACCTGTTATAATTCCTCCTTGGAAAGTACCTGCAGGGTCATTCAAGATGAGAGAGACACTTTATAAAAATATTAA